>BLKR01000258.1:0-145000 GCA_011170035.1 Teleogryllus occipitalis | reverse complement strand
ATTTGATTTGAAAACCGAGATTTTTCATTACTTTCAGATTTTTTCCCAACATTTAGCAAAAAATTCTTATACGGCATCGTATTCAGTAAAGTGTAGAATTCAACTCAGTACGTTATAATTGCGAGTATTAAAATCGAAGTACATATGAGAAGTGTCACAAGTTTTCTTGGGGATTGCGAAGTTCTTGACTCACGCACAACACCTCTTCAAACCCTGCTGCTTATATAGGTGCAACATGGTTAGAGTACCTAGCACCTCGTAGCACCTATACGGTTGTGTTTCGATTGGAGTCGCGCTTATTCTGTGATGACGTTGGCAGTACCACTTTGCTATTTTTTCGATTGAAACGGCCATGTTATTACGTCCCATCATATGTCGATCATATTCAGCGGAAATTTTAACTTCTTTTGTAGTAGAATGCAGTCGAAACTTATCTTTGCTTGTAGCCTAGACGGAGATTAAGAGTGACAATGTCCGAATTGACAGGGAGCACGAAGAAAATAACATGCGGAGATCTTGATGGGGTTGCGCGCCGGGAAATTTTGAAAATGTGCACACAATTCACTTTTTCCCCATAGCACGTCATAAGCAGTTTTTAACTGTTTTTTTGACGTAAAATAAATAAATAAATACAAGTAGACCCTGTTTCTAGGCTGTGTTGTTCACCAAGAGAGCGCTGGTAATGATATGAAAATAAAGTTCAAATGTTACAAATTTATGGTACCCAATGTTTTCAATCCTTTTTTCATGTTTAGTATTAGAAATAATGCTAACATAATCCAAACCTGACCAATTCAACCAAAGCTCCTGTGGTGCATACCAACGTTTATTTCGATCGCCAGGAACATTAAGTCGTTTCAAACTTGTACAAATGAAACATACCATAATCTGCGATCAGAATTTCTTTAAGTTAAAAACTACTTTTGTTTGTTCGAAGTTAATATTATTACCATCCATCAATCTACATTCTTTTATAAGAACAGCAATAGCTTCCAAAAACCTCTCAAATTATGTTCACAAAACGCAGTAAATTCGGAATCGGTGACTATGTTCATTGCCAAATTACGCAAAAAATTCCCATATTTTAAAAAAATGCAATGTTCTTTTTTGCATATCTATTTTTGCCCCTCAACGCATTTCATTTTTTAAAAATTGTATCTTCACAATTGAAGTTGTATGAGGACGAAGAAAATTTTTATTATTTTCAGTTTTCGAAAACTCGGGCATATCAACCAACATGAGACCTGCACCATTCTCTTAGGCATCCTTTACGCTATGTAAGGCCCAAATTTGATCAAAATAAATTATGCCATTTTTTTAAGAAAATTTGTTTAAAAATGTCAATATTTGACACAAAATTTCGCAAGAAATCCTTATATTTTGAAAAAAGTGTACATGACCTTACTTAAACATGTTTTTGATGAACACCTTTCACTAAGAAAAAGATCTTCATAATAGAGTAGTTGTAGGAAGATAGAAAGAAAAGAAAAGAGGGAGAGAGAGAGGGAAGAAGAAGAAGAAGAAGAAAAGAAAAAAAAGAAAAAACAACAACAACAACAACAACAACAACAACAACTACAACAACGGAACTTTTGCAGTTTTCAAAAATCAAAATTTTCAATGAACATGAGACGTGCACTCTTAAACGTATATACTATTTGAGGGGAAAATTGAATATAAATTATTGAGAAAAAAAAAATGTTTAAACAAAATTAAAAATTGCCTGTATTTCACACACAATTACGCAAAAAGTATTCAAATTTTCGAAAAGTTGTACATGACCTTATTTCAAAATCTCTTTTTAAGGAACAAATTTCATTAAGGGAAAAATATCTATTTTTATAATTGTAATTGTAGTTGGTCTCAGAAAAATGTTGAACTTTTCGCAATTTTCGAAAAATCGGTGTTTTCAACTAACATGAGACCTGCACTATTCTCTTAAATGGCATCCATACTATCCTACAACAAAATTGAATTAAAAAAATGGAGCAATTTCTTTGAAAATTTTGAAAATATCCCAGGGGCTTCATGTAAAGTACCCCCAAAATTAAAATATCTGTTTCAAATTTAAGGGGCCGTGACATCGTCACATCGTTTAAGGAATATCAAAATTTAAAGAAAATTGGCTGAATGGTTTACCTGCTAGCTTGTTCGCTGTTAGACGGATGTCAACCAAGTTTTCAGTATCAAGGGCACACGAATCATTGATTCTGGCTACACCATGTATTCGAGGATTTCTTTTCTAAATTATTATCTTTTTAATAAAAATATGTTGTAATGTGTGAGAAAGAACCTGAAAAATTTATATTCTCAAACCTGGAAAATGGGGGGGGAAATCTTGAATTCAAAAACACCAGGTCGCCGGTCACCCTGTTATATTACCTCTAAAATGTAATATAGAGTAGAATTTCTAAATACAATTATTCACTCAAATAGGGAGATGTCTTATTGTAGATTTGAGTAAATCAACAAAACATTTATTCTGTGAAGAAACAAAACAAAATATATAACACAGCAATTGGAGATAGTTCTATTTGAAATAAATATAGCAAATTTTATTACAATTCAAGAGGGAAGAAATATCAGATGAGGCCATTAGGCCATGATCTGGATTTTGTAAAGTTGGGCTTTTGTTCAGCAAAGTGGATAAAATATTATTATTGAACCTTTAATTGAAAAATGAAAATGGAAAAATTGAATGCCTCTACAAATTTTTGCCTCTTAGTTCAAATTAAATTAAGTAAATCTCCATGAATAGATTTTTTTAAAACGGGCTCAAGATCTTTTCAAATGAATGCTCAACTACATGTCTAGGTGCTCTGGAGATTGTGCAATTGGAAACAAATATTACTAAATCTTGTGATCTATATCATAATTTTCTGCATCCTCCGTAGAGTTAAGTTCGGCAAGCTGGATCAATGGCAATCTTCTTACCTCTCCAGAAGATATAGCCGAAGAACTCACTACGAGCATATCTCCAGGTCCGTACACTATCCTCCTGGCTTTCAAAAAACCAGAAGAAGAATGGAAAACTGCAAATTAGATTTCTCGAGTTGCATGGAGGAAGATTTCAATATCTTTTTCTTCATATGTGAATTTTTCTTTGCTCACGCTTGTGTGAAAGGTTCTGCTCCAGGACCTGACCAGATACATAATCAAATGTTGAAACGCTTGTTCCTTTCTCCTCCGCATTTTCTACAAGATTTGGGCTAAACATGACGTACCAAGGATTTGGCATGAAGCCATTGTTCTTCCGATCCCTAAAGAAGGAAAGGACAGAACAACCCCCTCAAGTAACTGCCCAATCTCGCTCACAAGCTGTGTGTTCAAGCTTTTAGAGCGAATGGTAAACACAAGTCTGGTCAGGCTCCTGCAACAAAAGAACCTATTTACACCTCTTTAATGTGACTTCAGGAAGCACAGGTCAACCATGGACCACTTTGTCACCCTTGCCACATAGATTTCCACCTCTTTCATGCTACGTCAACACCTTCAATTTTCTACGATATAGAGAATGCATGTGACACCACATGGAGGTACGGCATTCATTGCACTTTGCACTCTTGGGGCCTTGGGACTGCTCCCTTTGTTCCTAGTAGGTTTTCTTTCGTCAAAATCTTTCTGCGTCCGCCTTGGTGACGCATTATCCTCAAGTCGCCAGTAGAAAACGGTGTTCCCCAGGGATCGATTCTGAACATCACTGTTTGCTAATGCTATCAATAGTATTGTGTCAGTAATCCTGGAGCCTGTGAAGGCATCACTGTTCATTAACAACTTTGCTATTTTTTGCTCCTCCAAGAGCATGTAAGTTATTGAGAGGCCGTTACAACTTATGCTCAACAATTTGCAAGAATGGAGCAATGAAACAGGATTCAAGTTCTCCACCTCAGAAACCAACTGCATGCACTTCTGCTGAATTCACTACCTCCATAATCACCCTAACTTTTTCCTTGGGGTCATCAGCTTCCATTCATTGAATCCTCAACTTTCCTTAGGCTTACAAGAGCTTAACCTAGCAAAAACACATCCGTAAATTACAGGGTTGATGTATATCACCTTTAAATCTCCTGTTACTGTTACTGGTAGCTCTTGGGACACAAACCGTATGTGTCTCTTGCGTTTGTATAGAACCCTCTTCCGCCCTATCTTGGATTATGGATTCATAGTGTATGGGTCAGCATCTCCATCAACCCTTCGGCCATTAAATACCATACACAATGCTGGTATAAGGATCAGTACAGGCACCTACTGCACGAGCCTCTTGGCTGAGGCTGGAGAACCATCTCTGAGTTGAAGGCAAGATACTTTGATTGCCTCATATGGTGCGAAATTATTCACTGTGGATACCCTCATGCCAAGCAGTCCTCCACCTAACCCACTTGACTTCTTATGCACTTAAGACTATCATTACCCAATTCCCTGGGATCAATCTCCGTATGCTTTTACAGAAGCTTAATATAAAATTGCCCAAACCTGTGGAACCCCTTCGAAACCTTGTTTCCCCTTGGAAACTACACCGGCCCATAATAGACCTTAGATTGTCTAACCTCCTTAAATCCTTAACTCCCCCCAGTACATTCTTAATGGAATTTCTAGTGATAAAACATACTCTGGCCTTTTACTTCATTTACACCGATGGCTCCTCTCAAAACGACAAAGTCGGAAGTGCCTTCTACTGCCGTTGTGTCACACGAAGTTTTCAATTAGACTCTTCGTGTAGCATCTATACTGCTGCAGAGAAGTATGCCCTCTTGGAGGCACTTAAGTTTGCTGGATCGATGTCATTTAAGGAAAGTGGTGATCTGCAGTGATTCCAAAAGCTCTCTCGAATCCATTTCTTCCTTCTCATCTTGTGACCCTCTGACAATGACCATCCAACACCATATCCATCATCTATTGGTTTGCCGCTATATCTTAATCGTTTTTTGGGTCCCTGGCCATGTGGGAATAGGAGGAAATGAAATAGCTAACCAGGCAACAAAGTCTGCCATGAAGAAAAGAGTTAGACATCTTTACAGGAAGACACTAAGCTCTTTATCAAATGCTCTAGCCTCAGTGAATGGCAGAGTGACAGAACTCAGATTTTTAAGTTCATGAGAATCAAGGATTCCATAAATCTTTGGTCTTCCTCATCTTGTTATGCTAGATACAAGGAGATCATTTTAACACTCCTTAGGATTGGTCACTGCCATTTCTCCCATGTATATCTCCTCTGTGGGGACCAACCCCCTGTAAGTGAATACTGCAAAATAGATCTTTCCATTGAGCATGTTCTCTTGCACTTTGGTAAGATAAGAGAGAGCTGCTGAAGGCACCACCTTGCTAGCCCCCTAGTGGAGATTCTTAGAAATTACGAATCGTCTCTCTGCAACCTTTTTAGCTTTTTACGAGAGACTAACTTTACAGCCTTATCTGAGAGAAGAAGATAATGCCAATTATTTGGCTTTTAGGCCGAGATTTTAAAGAAAATATCTGGCTCTTTTCTGCCAAACCCTCTTTTATTAGGTTACATTTCTTTTCAGTTTTACTTTGTTTCTATTCAAAATTTTAATTTTTTTTAGCTGGGCACTGCAATATTGCATACTGGTCTTAAAATAATTTGACACGGGTGCCAATTACCTTAGCTGTTGAAGTGCCCTTAAACTTGATCAATCAATCAATCAATCAAGATTTTCAGAAACGCTCAAATGTCATTTTCTCAAAAATGGCTCCAAAATTTTTTCTTCAAACTTTTCCAATGGATAATTGCACTGTTTAATATGATGTAAAGTTCATTTTAGTGTATTCTTTTGTTTTTTCAAAAAATACACAAATGTAATTTTTTTGAAATATCTCTCATGTCCTTAATCTGCATATTTCCAGTGATTTGTACACATTATTGCATTTGTGAGTTAATGTTCTTCAAATTGAGTTTTCTCCTAAAACTTCAAATTTCGCATTTACAGTAACGCTTAATCGCCAGTTTCTTAAAAACAGCTCTCAAGTTTTTCAGTGAAAATTGCTATTTAAGGACAATCATTTACTCTTCTAATATTTTCTTGCAAAAATCAACCCAATTTTGTGGCTTTTTGTCAAATTATTGTCCTCATTTTAAGTATGATTTTAGTTAAAATATCAATTTTTTTCATTTCATTTTGCGAGGGTTAATAATATGTGAAGCTTTTTGTTTGGGTTTATTAATCAAAGTTTCATTTCTACTTTAGGTATAAAGATAGTTCTTCTGGGAAGCGTATGACGAGTCAGCAGTTTGTTAAAAAGATATGTAAGTAATGAGAACTCTTACGTTTGTATTCTAAGAACTTTGAGTTGAAATTTATTTGATTTAACATTTCAGATCTTTGCAGCAAGAAAATTCATCAAATTAACTTGGATGGGAGACCTTATGTTCTTACAGATGAAATTGTCGATTACTTTACTCCGTTCAATGGACGCCACGTAATATTAAAAATTTTGGAGGCTCGCAAAGTTGAAATTAATTTCCTGGAATTGTCAAGGAGAAGGCGTCCTGAACTTTTTGAATGTCTTGATAAGTGAGTAGTGTATTGTTGTTAAAAAGTGATACAGTATATTTTAATATAATAGAAAAAGATATTTTAAGGTTTCTAAAGACCTTTCATAAAGGTGATATTTAAAGCTATATACAAAGGTATACACACTGATATTTAAAGGTTTCTGAAACACTTCATGTAGGGCAGGGGTTTTCAAACTTGCGTTGCGGTGATTTATTAAAAATAATCTTTATATTTGATTTACTTTAATCCTTGTGTAATTTATGTATACAAAATAATTTTGCACTATCATACTATATTTTATTTGTCTTTTATATTATGAATCAGCATGAGGAGAAAGGGAACAAGTCAAAAATGCAATTGTTTTTGTTGTGTTGAAAAGTTGCTCTTGTCAATGGGCAAGGCAAATTGTACCGTGAGACAGTAATTACGTCGTGTTTAGACTATCTTTAGTGATAATATAACATGTGTGAGTATTACTCGCACATTATTAGCAGATCGTTCTCTTGTGTTCTGTGATATTTTTGTGTGCCAGTATGGATAAATTTTTAAAAATTAGAACATAGTGAGATAGTTTATGCAGTTCTAAAGAAAATAGTAAACGAAATGTACCTCACGCCATTGTTTAAGAACTCATTTTACCAGCTGCTTTAGACATGGTATCTGATAGGTGAGTGTGCTTCCTAACAACTGGCAAGTCTTCCTTTGTCAGATAATGCAATTAGTTGTTGAATATGCGACATGGCTGACGATATTAATGATCAGGTCTTTGAAAACTCGAAGGAAGTGATTTTGTCATTCAGTTGGATCTTGATCAGACGCCTCACTGATGCCCGTTTAATTTGTTCTGTGAGGTACATTAATGATTATTGGCTGCATGAAGATACTCTTTTCTGCAAAAGTATAACTCTTCGAGCAAAAGCTGAAGACCTCTTTGAAATAGTGAACTATTTAATGAAAGCAAACAACGCTAACTGGAAGAATTGTATAGGCGTGTGTACTGATGGTGCTCATACTATGGCCTGCTGTAATGCTGGATTGCTAACCGATTCGTGAAGAAGCTCATTGTGCAATTTGCTCCCACTGTGTTATACACAGGGATTATTGAAACGTGATTGAAATTGAATATTGAAAAAGAATTGCCAGTCGCAGTTTCAAATATTGAACCCAAATATAAACAAATGCTGATGAAGGAGCAAGCTCATTCTTCCCATGAATTTTTTAGAATAATTTTGTCATAAAATTAAAAATTGAATAAAATGTGTTGTGTGTTATTTTTAAACCTAATTAGAATAAAGAAATAAAATAGCCTATTATGTCACTTGCTTATTTGTGTTGAATCTTAAGTAGACCACTTATTTGTGTTCAATCCTCAAAGAAAAACAAAAAAAAAAAAATTAACTGTTTCCTGGAGAGCTGCGAGAATTTTCATTTAGATCAAGGGAGCCATGGACGAAGAATGTTTGAAAACCCCTGATATAGGGTGGTGGAACCATCCCAAACATATCTTTGTGCTGTACTGTATAAAACCCAATTCATATTCCTTTAAGGTCATGGAATCCTGGTTTTAAGGCCTTGGGACACGTCATTTCTGAGATAAGCATAATGGCAAACGATTTTGGGGGTTTTGCATGTGCATCTTGATTTCTTCACTTATGCTATTCTTTGCAAACTTTTGTTGTTGTTTTTTTTTAAACATAAATCTCTTTGTAAAACTATCCAGCAATACAGGGTTTTAGGTCCTTAATTTCATATAAATTGTTAAAACTGTCATCTTTTCTTAGCTTATTAATTATCAAGGAGATGTTTAATAAATATAACATGAAAAAGATGTAACCTGTGGAACATACCCAAAGGAGATTTGACACAGATGTCTTTAAGCTCTCTCTAATTTGTGTGATAGGAATATATTTTCATCATTTACAAAACTTTTGCAAAGTTTCTTAAATTTCTTTGCTTCCGCTAATGAAGTGCACCTATTAAAATTTTGAATTCTGTTCATGTAATTTCAAAAAGCTATTTTTTGAGTATCCATAAGTGCGGTTTTTGTCTTCCATGAATATTGCTGGTTTCTTTTGGTTTGGAAGATGTCAGTTATGAGTTTGTATGAATATTAAGTTAATAGAAATATTCAATTTTGTTGCATATTTTGTGTGTTTTAATGAATGTTTTTCATTAAATTATTTTAGTTATAAAATTATGGATACTGAAGTGATTAATCTGTTAATGTATGTGTCTTCTGTTGTAAGATATTGTAATTTCTTTTGTAGATCTGAAATCGTATGCAGAGGTTTAAACAGAGGACCCACTGGAAATGTAATCGGCAGTATCCATATTGTTCCCTTAAGATCAGTGCCTTACATGTTACGTGCTCTTAATAAAGATGATGAGACACTTACAATGGATGTGAAAGTAAGATAATTTATTATCTAATAAAATTTAATTGGTTTGAAGTATTCTATGATCGAAAATTATCTTCGGTGTTTTGGTTCCTTTTTGTTCTTTTTGTTTCTTTGTGTATTTAAATCTTCTTTAAAAGATTTATTTGTATTATTTTAGGAAGAAATGGAAAAATTTGATGCTAGTGATCCATATTGGACTGGATGTTGTGATTGAATTTGAGATTTTGAAGACATGATAATGCATTTTATCGTGTGATATTTCATATTAATGCAGCTGTTGTGCGTCCTACAATTACTTTCATTCTGGAGTGCTATGAAGGCATTAGAAGTCAGTGAGAAACTTGTATTATATAATATAGGTAGTCCAGTACCTGGTATTTCTGTTTTTTGTTGAGAAGTTTGTTGCAAGTGATCAAAGACTTTCTTAATGAAAGGAGCCTAGAGAATATTACGATTATTATCTAAACAAGTAGTGTATGTGATTTAAAGTATTTAAGTTGTCAAGTCTGTAATATTTTTTCCATGTTTCATAAATGCTTATTTAACTTTTCCACTTATGTGAGATGTTATAATTTGTTTGTTATTAAGACTCCTTTTCTTACACAGTTGTTGTAAGTAGGCATATTTATGGTTTCTTTGCAAATGTTAAATTATATTATGGATGACTTATGACTACACTGTGATTTTTAGCCTAAATAAAGACCCATATTTATGTATTGCTTACATCATGTAGCTTGTTTGCCCAAAAACACTTTGAAGGAAAAGGAAGAAACTGCCAATATGGTGTTGCTTTCCTTTTTTGATTTTCTTTTTTGAGTTTTCCTTGAACACAGACAATACTAAAATTTCAGAATCTCTTTAATGTGCTCAAATTTTTCAAAAAACAGTAATACCATTTATATTCATATCTTAATTGAAAAAGTAAACTGTTTATATCTTTAGATTTTATTGTGCAACTGCAATATAATATCCATGTTTAAATTTAAGTAACCTTTTTATAGTTTTTGAAGTGCTTTTATAAATAGTTATTTCTTAGTTTATGAGTGACGTTGAATTTACTTTTCAAGAATTTTGATAATTGTAAAGAGTCTTTCTTATTTAGGTCCTGTTACCTATTCCTTTTATTTGAGTATGCTAGTCTTTTCTCTTCAAGTATGAATTGTAACTAGGAAACACATTTCTACAGATAATATCATATATTTTTTTAATGAATGATATGCAATAATTAAAGAAATGTATTTAACAATTAAGCTTTGTTTAAAACTTTTTATGTACTGTTTCATTGATAGTAAGGTATCATTACTCAGGAAATAAACTTGTACTTCTAAGTGTTGAAACTTGTTCGTATTTGTTTCTAGGATAAACTTTTATTCTTTTCTTTGAAACATTTCCTTTTCATGTGCTTCATTCTCTTATGTTATTAAAAAAAACGCAAGCACAAATTGTATCTTGTATATGCACTGTATAAACATTTTTATTTTGAAACTCTTCGTTTTGTGAAAACAAGGCTAAATATTACCTATGTTTTCCCATGTTGCGTAATTAAGTGTTACCTTTCTTTATATTTTGTAATAATACCCTGTATGGTTCTTTCTGCTTGGCAATTACTTGAGTTTGCAAAAGATGAAACGTATTAGAGTAATATTGATGTTCCCCTTTTTAATAAGTTTTGAAGCTACTTTACATTCTTCTAAAAACATACAATTTTCTCCCCTCATCCACCTTATTAAATTATTCAGTTTAACTGTTGATGAAACTTCAGAAACACTTTTGTTTTAATTTTTCTTTCTTTTTCTTTTTTTCCCACTTTTTTTCTTTCTTTTTTCTTCTTCATTATGAAAATAATTGTATTCATGGATTTCACATTTTGACAGCATGACAAATAAAAATTTAAATAATTCTTAATGTAGTATTAATGTAATTATTACTACAAAAATGTATCATATCAAAATCCTAAATGAATGTAAAGCCATCTCTATTCTTTACATATTGAACAGCTTTGGGTTAAATTTGATGTTTATTTTATCTGCTGTACTGCGAATAAGGTGTTGTCAGGATCGATAACTAATTTCTTAAGATTTTTAACGTTAGGAGTTTTGGAGAACTTTTCTTACACATGCTATTAATCAGATTGCAAATTTTATATGAAAATAAACAACAAAAAACAACACAACCTTTTCTCTAAAGTAGATGATCGGTTGAGCATTGCTGTGTCTGTGTGCAAATGTTCCTTAAAATTTTTTTAAATTACAGGCAAAAAATTAATATTTTTTCTCGATTTTTAATAAAATTTTTTATTCACACATATTGTTCGTTTGTTTTTTAAAACATTGTTTTGGGAATTTTTTATAACAAGGTAAATCGGTTTTCACAGAACATCAATTACAATTAAAAAATAATGAATACATTTTCACGATAGAATTCGGTTAATGAGGGAACATAATATTGCTTTCTGCATTACATAACTCTCTGTAATGACAAATTTCTTAGTGGAATTATCAACTCTGCAAGAGGCTTAATTTTTCTTTTAGTAAATACTTGTTGCTCGTAAGCTGTTCAGGCGATCGCTGTGCCTTGCAGGACAAACGGCACCACTACGCACTCTTGCGGCGAACTCGGGAGGAAGCGCATGTTCCTGTTCGCCAGGCTACCGATAGGGCAGTCGGGGCCAGTCTGCATGAGCTACTTTGGTCTGTGACACGTTAGCTGTGCGTCGTTTGAGTTGCACTATTTCTAAGGTTCCCCGTCCTTCCAGAATAGTTGGACGTGTTTACTACTGGTTCTGTGAGTTTCAACAATGTGCCTGTGAGAAAGTAGGAAGAGTTGGTAAACTGTTGATCTGCGTTTTCTGACTTCAAAGCAATTTCTTACAGGTAAGTGCGACTGAGAGTCCTGCTAATGACACGTTCTTGTTGGGTGAATATTTCCTCGTCGCAGCGTATCTTGTTTACACTTATCTAAGGTAGATCAGTTGCAGTTAATGTTAGAAGACAATGCAAATAAACGTTTTTGTTGATTATTTGAAAAATAGAAAAGCCTAATATGTAATTATCCTCCATCTGTGTTCCATGGTCTGGCAGTAGAAAGAGCTCGTAGCGTAACATGGCATTGAAACGTAGTTCTGAAAGCGAGGAAAGGCGCATGCGCGTTTTTGCCATTAATTTATTTTGCCTAATATGGCTTATTTATTTGGAAGTTGTTTTAAAAGAAGGAACATTACAAAAAATACGTGTTTATTGGATGGATTTCTCGTCTCCTAGAAATTAACAATGACATCAAGGTGTTGAGATCGCTGTAATGCGATTTATTTTACGAATGTTATTCTCGAAGTCCCATAAAAAGTTAACCTAGACCGATTTCTCAGACACTATTTGCAACCTAGTGATTAGTTGTGAACTTGTAAGTTCTGTTATCATAGGTTTTTTTTATAATGCCAGTGAGAAAGTATTTGTATTGAGCTTATACAATTTTGAATTCGCTTTAGTATTTTTTTTATGTGGGCTCTGAAGTTTTTTGGTTGGTACATTTTTTTATTCTACTATTACAAGCTTGTGTTAAATCGTATATGCTATACTTTTCCTCCTTAAAGCAAAATCATATTTATTATTGTAATACCATAAATCAACGTCATGCCACTTTTAGCATTATTTTAATTGAGCAAACAATTGATGATGGTTTCATAATTATCTCGATTACAAAATTAAAATTTTTGCCGAAGCTGAAGTTGTAAGAGGTATCGCCTTCATCCCCATTATATGACAGTTGCTAGTTATGCAGGCGTGATTTACATTATATAATTTAAAGTCTCTTTTTTGCTATGAAATTATTAAAGTATTGGCGGATAGTTGAATAAACTATTGTTTGTAAATTGTCATAAAGCATGTTTTGTTGGGTTTACCCATCAGGCAGCAATGGAAGCACGGTCGGTTTATTACTATAATTGTGTCACTATCGGAGTGACAAATAAGATTGATTCGGTTTAGGTCCTGGTCTCGTGCAGAGCCAAAAGGGAACATTTCTTCTGTAGCAAATATTTTATTTTCAAAATTACTATTTCTGGCAAGTAACGTATGATATATTATCGTTGTTTGGCGTTTTCGTCGCCTTAAACAGTTTTAAAAGTAGTATTTTCATATTAATTTGAATTTTGAAAATGAGATTAGAAGGAAACGATTGAAAAAATCAGAGCCGTTCTTAAGAAAAAGGCGTTTAAATGTTACAGTAAATGCGACATTTGAAGCTCTTTTTCACAGGAATCCATGGAGTTTTCGAAAAACTTAATTTGAACCACTTCCACTCACAAATGCAGTATTTATACACATCGCAGGAAATGTGCGTATTAACGGTGTGAGATTTTGAAAATTACATTTGTGTAATTTTTTAAAAAACAAAAGAATACACCAGAAAGATTCACTTCAATTCAGAAACTAACACTTCATAAAACTGTGAGACGAGAAACTTTATATGACGTTAGTTTAAGTTAAGCACAGTCGCTTATAAGTACAATCACGTGAACAAATTGCCGCTAATGTAAATATTAACGACAGAGACAAGTCAAAAAAATTACATTTTTGTAATTCTTGAAAAAACAAAACCATAGAGCAATATGCCGTTTGTCATCTTATAGAGTACATTTAGCACTATCCATACGAAAATTTGGAGCAGTTTTTGAGAAAAGCTTGTTTTTGTAATTTTTTTAAAATTTGCACGCAATATTGCTCGATAACAACTAAAATAAAAAAATGTGCATGACGTTATTGAAAGAAATGATTGTGAGCATGAAATTTCAATTGAAGGAAAAAAATCTGTCTTTAATTTTGTAGTTGTAGGAAGACGCCGGAAATAATTCAAACTTTTGAAATTTTTGAAAATTCAGAGTTAACACTGAAAATTGGACCTACTCCACCTTTGTACGTATTTTTTACTCTATTTTTACAAGAATTTAAAGAAAAAATTTGAAGCAGTTTTTGAGAAAATTTTGAAAATATCCGGGCCGGTTCATGTACAGTACCCCCAAAATTTGGAAAAAGGTTTTCCAAATTTTCGGTTTTAGGTAACCCCAAAACGTGTACTAATGTTGAAATCCCGAAATCGATTCCGCAGCATTGCATAACTTTCTATGTACGTACGTTTACGAGAAAGTAAAAATGTAATGTTCTCGAAGGATACGTAAGAAAATGGCTAGGTCCTCGCCAGTAGAACTAGATGCGGCAAATGTCACCTCGCTTGCCCAAAGCTGTACATTGGAAGGGGTGTAACCCTGAATTACGCACAGAGACACGCAGTTTATCCGGTTAGTGTACAGTAATCTGGTATAAAATCCTACCCACCGATGAATACGTTCAGTAATTTAACATGGCTGGAAGTGGATGTTTTTTTGTTGTGACTTCATCGCGAGTCTGTCTATTAATGATGTTCGTTAAATTTTTTTCAATTTGTGACAATAACTTGACGATAGAAACATAGAATTTGTATTTTGTAAGTACATATAATGTTCCGGCTGACAAATTAATTTTCGGAAAGCAGTATGGTCGTTTCTTGATGCTCGATTTTTAATTTTTGTTTAATAATCGTTGACCCGCCCCTTTCCCTTGTTTCTCTTTTTCTAATTTTTATAGCTTTTGTTCATCTTACCGGACAGTTCAAATTCGATTTTTTATAACTACCAGCCCCCATGATTAGCCTCTTGTCCAAAGTAGCCCCAATGGGAGCGGTGGCTCAGTGATTAACTGATGTCACTGCAGCGCCTCTGTCCGGGAGGTCCTCGGTTCGAGTCGTGACGGCGGCAGGATTTTCGAGGAGAAGTTCTAGGGACCAGGAGGAGAGTTCTAGCGACCGGCTGCTCTGATCGGTAGTTTTCCATGGTTTCTCCGACCAACACCAGGCAAATGCCGGAGCAGTACAGTAACAAACGGATCACGCACCGCGCGCGATCTTTCTTCCTTGTCTATCCTCGCCCCCTTCACATACACACACACACACACACACACACACGCCTCTACACTACCACACATGCCGGGAGATCGGTCGGGACTTAAAACTTGTCCTGGCTGATGCGGTGCCCCGCTGGTTGGGGAAAACCTCATTAGCCGACGGCGCCGGAGCTGGCCATTTAGCGGAGGAAGACCACCGCCACCTCCCGAGCAAAAATACGCACTACACGTACGGGACTAATGACTGTAGTAGTTGACGCGCCCGGAATCTAACAGTCAACCCAGTGCAGTGTCAAATTACATCTTTACAGCTTTAAATTGCCAAAATTCGGGCAATAATGGTCTGTTGTACCCCAAAAGGACAGAGGGCAACTGCTCTCTAGGCCCATTAATCTTTTTTTATTTACATACGACGTACTTTGATAGGAAATAAACCCACAAAAAGAGTATCATACTTTAAAGACAACTAATTAATAAATACTATTGATATATCGTTGAACCATTTGCAGAATTGCCAGATGGTATGGAGAACATCTGCGAATATCGTGTATCAATTCCCCAAAATATCCGCTTAAAAGTCGAAAATCAGGAATTGATCATATTTACGGAAATAAAACGTTTTATTGCGTGGGACTACAGGACCCTGTCGAAATTTTTAAGGGGTCCGCGATCCCTAAGGCCTCACTGTGCGCACGCCTAAGTGTGTTTCTGTTTTCATCAATGGTGTTCATATTTAGTTCAACCGGAACTCCCAGCTTAGCTTATCAGACACACATTTCAAAAGTAATGAATGTTTACTGTTTTTATTTTGTTACATGACATTCATATACGTATTCTTGTTAGAACGAGTGCTTGAGTTCGAGGTCTGTGAGTAGGCGCGCTCTGTGGCTGGTAGAGCAGAAGGGGCAGAACTGAATTTGGTTATTTTGAATCATAAATGTGTAGGGAGAGCAAATCCGAGCAAAGAAAAAGCGAACTTGGAATAGGTTTTCACTCATCCTGAAGGCCACAACCTTGCCCCGTGGGGTTGGGGAATGGGTGCTGCTTGATTGATTGAGGGTCTGGAAGAGTACGCTGAATGTGAGAGTGCATAAGAGGGAAACAATAGAAATGGCAATGTGGGAAGCATGAAAGTTCGACACAATTGTTTTATATTCTGCATAAATCGTCGCTTTATCCGTAACAATGTTTTATATTGCTATTTCGTTTTATTTTTTTCGTTCCGGGCTTTTACTTAGCTTTCTAAGTTTTGTAATTTCGTATTTACAGGACGGGTTTTATCATTTAGCAGATACTGCAGCTTCCCGTTTTGCACCAATACTTACTTAGCATATTGTGGAATCTCCAACGCTGATTTTTAATTAGATTAGGTGGATACGAAAAAAGTTGCTGGTTCCCCAACAGCAGACTTTTAACGACGCCTGGTTTGCCCTAATGGGTAACCGGAAGGTGTCTTAACTGTAAGAGACGGACGTAGAACGATTCCTTAAAAATTTCTAAAAATTGTAAACGCTACGAAAGGGAAACTATGTTGCAATCTCGCATTAACGTGCTAAATTCGGGAATTATTTTGTAAATAATTTGTGGAGTTACTCAAATGGTTGCCCGACGCAAAACTTAACGTGCGTGGATGTGAAGATGCTGGGATGCTGTTCTAGACGTGTGTTGTAATATGATTCCCGTCTGCGTTTTCAGAGCGATCTGCGATATTTCCTGTGCCGGAAAACATGTGTGCTGGGTCCTGTGTCCATTACAGGCGTAGTCGACACGGCATTCATCAGCAGTCATGGACCATTGCTTGTATTGCGTTGTAAAAGCGTAAAGTTAGGTTCGGTAGCTTGAAAACTGTCAAACTCAATCAGGAAGAGTTTCCTAAAGAGCCAAAAGGTATCATTTAACACCACAGGCTCCGAACAAAGATCTATGAAGATTGCAACACCAAATTCCGAAAGAACATTGCTTGCGATATTGCGAAGGTCATCCGCGGGGCCCCACGGAGATCGAAGAGGGAGGGGGCGTCCTCCTGCAGCATTCCCGGGCAGCGTGCAAGCTCCTGGGAGCGGATTGGCGAGCGCGTTTTTCCTTTCGCGGAACCGCTGAAGGGGCGTCTGCGCGGGGGCGGGAGAGCGATCGCAGCCGCCGATGCCCCTCTGGCGTGTGATGCAGTGGCAGCGGCGGCGGGGGCCGTCGTAAATTCGCGCTTGCAGTTCCCAGAAGACCGCCTGTCCCCCACCCCGCCGTCATTGCCCACCCCGCGCGCGTCATCACTGGCGTCGGCTGACGTCAGTGGCGGGTCCCGCTCCTGCTCGCCTCGCGTGTCGCCCGCTCGCACCGAGCGGAGCGGGCGCCCAGGGACAGCCGAAGAGGATAACAACGCCTCGCCGACGCGCTGCGGCTCCTGCAATTTTGACGTGCGAATCCATTGTGGTTGTGTGATAGGTAATCATGTAAGCGACTGTGTATTCACTTATTCATGGCAAGCTAAATTGGGGGCGTGCCGTATGTAATGTATCATAGACGTACGTTAGCGAATTGTTATGAATAAAAGATAGCAACGAGCGTTGTTAACATTTAATAATCATTTTTGCTCCCTTGTTATTCACTATTTTAATCGAATCGATTTCACAGTACTGTCGTCAAAGTAAGCAAACTCCATCTCCTCCCGCATCTACCATCAAGCCAAACGTGAGCGAATTATATAAGGAAGTTTAAGCAACGCCAGCTAGGACACACGTGTACCAGGTGGCGTTGGTTTAAGCACGCTTAGCGTTACAGCAATCGACGACAATATCGATCTTTTGCGAAAGCGCACTTCGAGTTTCGCATCTTTAGGGAATAGAGAGTTTGTGCACGCCGTAGCAGACAGCGCCATCTATCTTCTGCGCATGCGTAGATACACTGAAGTGGTGCGAAACGTGAACAGCGCATGCGCCGAAGATCGATAGTGGTTGAACATTCGAGAGTGCACAAAATCCCTATTTTTGTGCATCTGCGTATGCGCAGAAGATAATGATTGCAGTCGATTGGTGTCCGCTAAGGCGTGCAAAATCTCCCTACTTTTGTGCATCTGCGCATGCGCAGAAGATCGATAGTGCTTCAACGTTCGAGGGTGCACAAACTGGGAAGTTTAATGTACGAACTCTTTTTTGCATCCTCGGACATTAAAGAAATCGGAAGGCACTATCGATCTTGTGCTCATGCGCAGTTGGAGTTTCGCATCATGTTTGAGCATCTGCTCATGCGCAGAAGATCGATATTGCTGCCTATTGCTGTATGCTATACCGCGCTTGAACTCCCTATAAATGGTTTTCATTCCTTTCATCATTGGCCAACGTATGTAAGTCACTCCGCCAAACTGGAGAACGTTCGCATAAAAATAATATATGTTGTTAAAATTCAGAAAAAAGGCAATTCAAAACTTGAATTTAAAAAAAGATTATTTAATTGCAAACGAACTAAATCACATTTGAAAAGTAACCTCAACCTCCAACTGTACTTACTGAACTGACTTCCGCTTCGCATTATCAGCGGTAGCTCATCTCATCTGCGGAAGAATACATTTTCCAGAGCGATGCCTTTTTTATTTAACTCTGTCTGACGGTTCAGAGTTTATTGACAGATCTAAAGCAAGTTTGTTTATTACTATGGTAATAGTTTCACTAAAAGCTGCATCCACACGATGCGCCATTTCGCCATGAAATTTGCAGGAGGTAAGTTAAAAGACGCATTCGCGCTACACTATCCACGTCGTTCCTCGTCTAATAGATCTGACGACATACTTCGAATTTGTACTGCATTTACTCACAATCGGACGAAAGAACGAAAGGAGAAAAGCATTTACAATAAGACAATTTTGAGGAATGTGGGGATGAGGAATGAACATTTTAATTTATTGTAAAATCTAATTATTAGACATCGGATGTTTAGGCACTAAAAAATCGTCTTTTAGGCTCCTAAACAAGGCACTGAAAATGTCAAGAATAAGGAGAAAAAAGGCATTGTCATAAGTTACGTTGACAATAAAATGGAAAAATTGTAATTTTGTCTATATTATTTCGTAAACTTAAATGCACAAAACCCGTTCGTACATTTAATGTAAAACTAGATATTTACAATTCTTCTACATTTTGTTAATAGTTTCCATTAACCAGTAATATTTACCTATTACTAGAAACTTTTCAAGGATCGCAATTTCAAATTTGCGACGACTGGGAGACAAAATCAGTTTGAATGTAGATAAGGATAACTGAACGATGTGACTGGCATATATTTTAGCAGCCCAACACTAGCAACACTGAAACATTCTGGGAATTTATATTTATTACCACTTAAAATTTCGGTGCCCTCGGTGTATTGTCAATCGACCACGGTGTCAGATCATGGCTGGTATTTATGAAATAGGGAAATGGAGAGAAATCAGTTTATATACTTTCAGGAATTCTCTCGTAATTTGAGATACTAAGACGTGAATTGAAAGTTTCGTAATGAATGGTCACGTTGGACCATCGCCGATTTTCGATATCTTAGCATTGTATATAAATATAGTAAATAAAAGGCAAAAAAGTTGTAAAAAAAAGGTATTTATGCAAAAAATAGGCATTTATGCGAAAATAAGCATTATAAAACTTCGTCATATGTCATCATTTGTCGGGATTCGTGCACAGATTATCAGCCTTTAAATAAGTTCTCTAGAAAAAAATAGGCATATCCCTAAACATCCGATGTCTACTAATTATATTTTGTGCTACAGCAGCAACAATTTCAATTCTGTTCTCTTCGAAATACAAAGAAATACATAACCTCAGTTTCTGACATTCTTCAATAACTACAAGTTTGCCTCGTTTCCGACAACACAACATAAACAAAACATCTGCTTAAGAAAATAAAAACAACCAGATAACGCTTTATTAACGCTAGAAATGCACGCCCATTATTTTGAACGGTGCACACAGTTCGCTCAGAGAAAACGCATGGTCAAGGCGCGCGAGATCCTAGGCTGCTGCGGGAAGCCCTGCGCTTTTGTGTGCACCTTTCTTTCCGAGAAAAGACGAATGCCCCCCTCCCCCCCCAAACAAACGCATAGACGTGTACACCCTAAAACAAGGCGGTGAACTACAATTTTGGGTCACTTTTTCCATTAAACTTATTTAAATTTATATAATTAAATTTATTTACTAGTAATGTATGCATTATTAGTAAATATACAAGGAAATTGAAATTACATAACTTTAATGATGCAATTAAAAAAGGTTGAATTATTTCCTCATGCTCAACCATTACAGGGTGACAGATGGTTTGGAGAGTTTCTTCGGCCAATGTCACATGTCAATTCCCCAAAGTATGAGCTCAAAAAGAATAAATCAAGAATCGTTGACGTTTACGGAAATAATGTTTCATTAGGTTACTCATTTATTACATTACAAGGCGCGTTTCAAAAGTTTCAGGGGAACCATGCTTTGGGGCCTCCCCCCCATATCTAGTTTTAATACCCTTTTATACTGATGTAAGTAAATTGCGTTAGTATTTCCACTTCTACCAAACTTTACACGCGATTTCCACCTTAGTAAGTATTGAAACTTTATTTAATCGCTATTTATTTACAATAATATTTCGAACACTTTTTTTTTTGTTGCTTTTTTCGTAATAATTTTTTAGTGGTTATGTACACCTTTAAAGATCACAAATTTATTTACAAAGTCGGTGCTTAATGTATTTTTCTAAACCAAACCGGAGGTTTCAAACATTCAATGCTTTTTAATTTTTTTCTGAAGTTCCAAGTTACTAATGGACTCTCCAATGTAATATTTGTGGGTTCGAGGGATTATTATAAATAAATAGCGATTAAATGTTAATAAATACCTACTAATGTGGAAGTCACGTGTGAAAATTTTGTAGAAGTATCAGTACTTAACGTACCGCCTACTAATTTGCCGGCGATTTATTTATTTATTTATTTATTTGCCGGCGATTTACTTGCATCAATACAAAGACATTTGAGATGAAGTTATTTATTCTTTATAATAAAATTGACATATCTTATCAATGCTGCATTTAGAATGAAATATGTACCCAGATTATTGAAAGTGGCAGAAACAATAATGGTATTGAAACCAGGAAATCCACCACATGAGGCTACATCGTACAGACCGATCTCACTGTTACCTATTTTGTCTAAGCTTTTTGAAAAATTGTTGCTCAAAAGAATGAAAGAGATTGTGGACAAAAAGTTAATACCAGAACATCAGTTCGGATTCAGAATAAAACACTCCACAATAGATCAGGTGCACAGATTATGCAGCGTCATCGAAAAATCATTGGAAGAGAAAAAGATTTGTTCTGCAATCTTCTTGGACGTAGCGTTGGCCTTTGACAAAGTTTGGCACAAAGGTTTAAACTATAAGTTGAAGACTGTTATTCCCAAACAATATGCAGATCTTCTAGAATCGTACTTAACTGACAGGTATTTTAGAGTCCAACAAGACGATGCCTATACGGGACTCAAAGAAATTAAGGCAGGGGTACCGCAAGGAAGTGTTCTTTACCTTCTGTATATCAGTGACCTCCCCAAACCAGAGAACAGTGTCATAGGAACATTTGCCGATGACACTGCAATTTTAGCAATAGGGAAAAGCAATGAAGAAGCGACTCAGAAGCTACAATCAGCAATAACTCTTGTACAAAAATGGACCAATTATTGGAATATCAAATTAAATGAAAGTAAAAGTGTCCATATGACCTTCACAAACAAGCGTACTGAACACATTCCAATTTATATAAACAACCACATGGTACCATATGCAAATACAGCAAAATATCTTGGCATGATATTGAATTGTAAGCTTCGATGGAAAGAACACGTAAAGATAAAAAGAGAACTAAATATTAAATACAGGAAAATATACTGGATAATTGGAAGATGTTCTTGCCTTTCAATTTACAATAAAATATTACTTTATAAGCAAATATTGAAGCCAATATGGACGTATGGTGCACAACTCTGAGGATGTACTAGTCAGAGTAACATCGAAATTATCCAAAGATTTCAGAACAAAGTGCTAAGAAATATCTTCGAAGCACCTTGATATATAAGAAATACAGATCTGCACAAGGACCTGAAAGTTGAAGCAGTGGATAAAGAAATACAAAGGTTCGCGAAAAAACACGAAGAGAGGCTGCACCAACACGACAATCCCGAAAGCAATTCTCTTGAACAACACAGACCTAGTGAGAAGATTGAAGAGAAAGAAACCGTTCGAACTTGCTTCAAAATGGGTGCCAAAGTGTTTTAAGAACCAAGATATAAAATAAGTGTAAATACCAGTGTATCTACAAACACAAGAAAGTGTGTTTTTAAATTCAATTTGGAACTAAGAGGACGCTAATGGGCTAGCTCTTAGAACATTATTTTATTTCAATTTTAGTAGTTTAGATCAAAAGAAAATTGCTTTTTAGTCTATGAAACTAGATTGCAATGTTTATGAAAACAAATTAAAAATTCTTTATAATAATAATATAATAATAATAATTAATGAGTGCTACCAGGATAGGACGGAGATCCGCAGCACGATTGTCTCGTCTCCTGATTTAGTAATAAATGAGAGATTTTAGCGTGACCAACTAATTTGAAGTAGTTAATTAGTCGAGAAATGGATAATTTAGCACAGTAACACAGGATAATTCTTTTCGAAGGGCAACACTGCCTCCTAGCCAGTGCAAAGGCAGGACTGACGTCGATGAAATGCCGAGCCGTTCTGCATATCTGGAACAATTGGGTGATCTATCGAAACCACAAATAAACATGTTTATCCAGATTTGCATACCCAAATATGTGAATTAAACCCCTTAGGATACTCTCATCCAAATCCACAACAAATTTAGGTAGTGCGTTTGAAACAACAGCTTCACTTGCCTGACGAGTGTTCGATCTTTCTGCCAGTTGTTTAAAGAGTTCAAATTCATACGAAGCCCTCTCTTCAGTATTGCAGTTTTGAGAGGAGATTGAATAGGAGGGTTTTTGTTCTATGCTATTAAGTTGAACAAAGTATGGAACATTTACACTTTTGTACTAGTAGAAATAAAAAAAAAATTAATCAAGAACGTAAGAAATAATTTCTTCATTTTAATACGGGGTATTAAAATATCCCGTCCGGGGTAATATTGAGGTAATCCATACACAATTCTCGAAAATGACAATAATAGGTAAATAAGAACGGCCGAGTAACTTAAATCCCCACGCATTGATACATTTATAGAGTATGAAATTATAAAACAGTATTTATTTAATTAGGAAAATATTTATTTTAGAAATCTTAAACAAAAGACAAAACCGATAAATTTACTTAGAATAATGGTGCTTAACCAGTCCGGAAATTAAGGACGTTCTAAGAAAAAACTGAAGTGACGCATAGAAACCAAGATGGAGCAAGATAGGTCTGTGTTCAGGCACAAGCGTCAAATATTTAAGGAATAAAATTCAGCCGTCTGGGACATAGGGCTCCTACAGTAGGCACGCTGATCAAAACAGGAGCTAAGATATTTCCTGGAAGAACATGGAGAAACAGTATTGCAGAGATGGTGGAAGTCTGTTAGAACTGCGACTCGGCGGAGTACGGATGTGGATGTAAAGCGAGGCGGTCAGTGACAATATTTCAACGAAACGTGAAGGGATCGCCCATAATTTGTAAATCATTAAAATTGTACGGAACCATTTTTGCACTAAGATCAACCGAAAAAAAAGCGTCCGAAAATGTTTTTTGGGCTACTAAAACTTTTCCCGAAATATTTCGAAGTGGAAACTTACGGTTTTCTTAAAATATGAATATAATTCACATACAAAATAAAACTTTCTATCTAGCCTTTTGCTAGGTACACCCTCTGTAGCTCTCTTTCGCCTGCACTGTACACAGGAATAATGTATAAATTAATGTGAAAATAAAAATTTTGTACCTCTTTTTAAGCATATTGTTCACACGGAGGAGTGTGAAATTTGGCGTAGTTAAAGTGTATATGGAAAAGGATTGCAGAAAGTTATTTATAATTTGATGTGTATAAATTATATAACGTGCAGATGCAACCCGCAACACGCTGCAAAACAATACTATCGTACATAGCTCGGAAACGATGCATTTTGGTGCCTTAAAATCTGATTTTCGTGTTCTTACGGGTCACGAGTTTTGTTTTCTGAGCACTTATATACAAAATGAAATATATTTAGACGTTTTATTCCAAGCTTAGCGTTCCAGAGAAAGATACTTCACTCCACATTTGCATTGTATTCGTGAAAAGCATATTATTAGTAATTGTAATAATATTCACATGTGAAATATATTTATTACACAAGTTCGTAGTGATGTTATTTTTTCACTTAATATTACACACAAACAAAGGGTGCTGGAGACATTATAATAGACTTCCGACGGACTTGACTGAACACAGCGGTTGAGGAGACGAGATCAATGTCCGTTGTATTTCTCGGCAACGTGAGAGGGTGGAGAAGCCCAGTAATAACTCTATTTTCGTAGGTTTTTCAAATTCCATCGGTATTGCGGGGAATTAAAGCAAACAACACACGCTAATAACGTTTGTACACTCTTGGCAGATGTAATAGAACAAATTTTTAAAAAGTGCATTAATTACCTAGGTACACTTTTGGAAATTAAAAAATTAATGAACTACGGCTATCAGTAGTAAATATTATATGATATAGATCGAAAATGTGTCGAAACACTCTGCCGTGCCGTACAAATATCAATCCCAGCTGATATAACGTAAAACTACATATGAACATTAGGAAGAAACAAAAGAGTATTATTATGGCAGTGTAAGTGGGTGAGGCAAGCCAATTATAGGTCTGCTGTAGAAATATTAATCGGCTGGTGGTCTTTGTTAATTTCGGTAATTGTGATTCACTCGCCAACTTGTTCCCCTCAATTTTATTCTTATAACTAGTACCCAGTTCGCTTATATGCGAACCATCTCAAAACCGTAGTTTGAAATGAAATGAAGAAACTTAATCTTGCGGACACACTTCTGTTATCAATAATTAAAGCAATTTATAGAGATATTTACTGAAAAAATGAACACGTATGCCAGGACTGGTTAATATTTTTATAATTTTTTATTTATTGAAAAAAACAATGAGAGGAAATTTGGCGGTCGTTCACAGGTCCGCGCACGCAGAGACGAAGAAAAATTTATCGAAACCTTTACGAACGAGTGCCCAAGCGAGTTGTGAGTGTTTACTGCGAGGTAAGGCACGGGCTTCGATACTTTCCAGGAGTATCGATATTTTCATGTTTTGTATACACGAGTTGGTATCTCTAACATTAGCATTTTATCTACTAATAAACAGTGGGGTACAAACCAGAATGGGAACATATAGATGCAGTCTGAAATCGCTGAGCTCATTCGAAGGTAGAAAGAATAAGAGAATTATATTTGGAACTATTTTATAGCTTGCGACTCACTTTATTAGAACACGAATTAAATACTTGAATGTATGGAACGGGCCAGTGTGTGTCTCTCAAACGAGATAGATTGAAATGAAACCTCACTGAACTGAAGAATTTTCTTTTTTCTATCTTTTGAGTGTTGTATTTTAGCCCTCGAGAAATTATACGATTAGTACAAAAGATATCCAGAAGATGGTGATTATTATTATTATTATTATTATTATTATTATTATTATTATTATTATTATTATTATTATTATTATACTTTCATTACAATGTATCTTTAAAGAGGAAGAATTAAATCAGAAGCAATATCTGCGCAAGATCAGGCATCATGATAAAGCAGTTTCGAAAATTTTTCAGGATGGTTGATGCTGAATTTGTCAAGTTAAGGTAGAACCCGTAAAGGTAGTATCGTCTCAACTTATCCAAATGTAACATAGTCGGAATGTGAGAAAATGTACGACAGGGTCTGTAAATAGTTCCACCGACAGACGTTATGCGATATATGACGCCCTGAAAGTGGGCGTTAAAGATCATCCTCGCTGTGCACATGCTCCAAGTAGAACGAACACTGACGAAAATCTGAGATTTTTTGTTGGACTGTACAATAAAGTATCGTATGATCAACAAAACCGTACTAATGATGGTACGATAGCAGCAAACAAATAGGATATTGTTGTACGAGCTTTCGTACACATGTCTACTTGATGTTCCTAAGCCATGCGATCCAATCATCGTAAAAAAGGAGGCAGAGAAACTTTTTAAATACAAGAGTTTGGAAAAGAAATCAACCGGATGTGGATCATTAATACATTGGTCGCCTCAATAGACATCGAAACTATGGGATTTGTTCCACAAAATGTTTATGAGAACTTGTCAAAACTCTCAGGTCATGTTTTTGCTAAGAATTGTAGTCACCGACAATTCGTAGACATTTTCCTTGAGAAGATGAGTGCAATCTGGAGTATATGAACACCTAACAACTTTAGTCGTGGATGATTATTCCCTTGGAAGTGATAACAGTAATAAAAAGTGTATATACAACATTTGCAAACAATTCATACTGCATAAAAATGGCTATCCTTATCTTATCGGGAGAAATGTTCTCGCACGTGCTTCGAGAGGGGAGATAACTGAAAAGCCGCCTTCTGTTGTGGGGGCTCACGTGTTATGTGCACGCCCTCTCACTGCGTCGAATGGTGGTCTAAGGGGCGATCAAAGGAGCGAACATTGGTCTATTTTTGTCTAATAGTTTCAATGGCATGTTTTACTTGTGACACTGCAGGATATTTCGATTTCATGAGGGCGGTGGGTTGAGTTCATTGGCCAAGGAGAGAGCGGCGCTCTCATTTGCTCCCCGTTGCCATCATCCTTGAGATCGTTTCCCAACGGGATTGCTGTCGACTCCCGTGTGTCGATGAAATTTTCAAGGGGGTCAGTTAACGAATACGCACAGAGAAATGATCGTATAATGAATATCATGATGGCTACAAAAAATATGAAAAAAAGAATTTCTTCTATACCGGTTCAGAACATCTATTATATCGAAAAAAATTGGAAAATGTTGAGGCTTTATGTAAAGTACTCCCAACTCAAAATATCCGTTTCAAACTCGCAGGGCCAGATCGATGAGGGGATATCAATTTTGGAGAAAATCGTCTGAACGGTCTAGGCGTTAGTGTTGTCCACAGATGACAGACACATTTTGCCGTCGACCAATTTTTGAAGGGATTAATTTATTACACATTGCATAAAAAATTATCAACTTTTTTGATATCAGGGCCCCTTAATACGAGTTTTTTTGGTGAAAAATTGCCACTGTTCTCTGCATCATTTCTAAGGACCGGAGTTTTAGGTGATGCACTTATGGAACAAGCGCATTGGGCGCTTTCATTTTTTACTCCTAAAATGGTATAGAACCCAAACGCAAGCATTTCAGAAATTTGCCGTGCACCTAATTTGCACCTAAATCACCCCACTGTACCTAAATAGACCTGCTGCCCCTATGTCTCCCCTATTTCCCAATCTTTGCACAAAAAATACATATTTGGAATGTATACATTACATTAAATATATTGTTTAGAGTTAAATCAAATAATGTGCAAATTTTGCACTTTGCTACACTTTGCTCCAAAATAGCGTGCCTTTATTTTTTACATCAGGAAGAGAAAAGCGAAGGAGACCCTTTGTCGTTCATTACCAGTTATCGCAACAGAGCTGTCTTTTTGACCGGAAATCTTGCCAATGTGAAAGGTGCTGTAAAGCGAACACCGTTAAGTTCTGACGTATTTAGTATGTTGCTATTTCACGTCTAACATTTGTGCACTTCCGATTCAAAATCTGATGTTTTCTCAGCCGATGCGTTAACTAAGAGATCGATCGCATTTACCCCATCGTTAACTTAAGAACATGTTTCAAGCAAATCCTGTAGTCCATCGCACTGCATAGAGTTGTTGAATTGTGTTGCATAGAGTATCAGCAGTAGTACGTGAAGAATAAAACGTCGCTAATAAATTCATTGTTGATGAAGAACGTGATTACCAAATGTCCTCCAAATGTTCTCGTATAGAAAGAAAGCACTGTCGATCTCAGTTTACCACCTCTGACTCGCAGAGGAACGAGGAGAAACCGTTGTGTGTTTTATATTGAAATTTTTTAAAAAAAATAATGAAATTGGTTAGTAATATTGATGAAGATCGATCTGTTGCACCAGAAAAGCTGAAGAAAACTTTTGCGCAACATTTTGGAAGGAACCCTAGTGTGTCCACTCCTTCAAAGCCCTTGGGGCATCTACCAACATACTAGAGGAAGGGCAACTGCCGACCGCTGAACAGTGGCAAATTTTAACAGAAGCAAAAAAGAGTAATATGGCGCGACTAGTAATAGCTTTTCGTCAAAAACACACCAACAAACAACAACGCTCTGGCGTCCTAAACAGCTGCATGCTGCAACTTCTGCCACTGAGGGTCCCGGCGGTTTCATTCCACACCTGATAAGAATTGGGTGTTTCATGCTGGTGCCGTGATCAATAAACGCAGCTTTATATGCGTGTAACTGTTGCGTTATCCTACTCATTTTACAGTTAACGCGTTTTGAAAACTACGTTTCGTTGTCACAGAATCCGCACTACGCACTTCTGTACTAGTGGAAACAATATGATTCTTCGCTAGATGCATTTCATTTTTCTGTGAATTTTACTCGTACTTAAAGTTCCGCACGTGAATAACGTTAAAAAGCCAAAAGTTTTCCGCCAGTCACATTAGTTTAAAGTAGGTCACAATTGAATTTAAAAATGAACAGTTTTCTTGAATATATATAGTAAATTATACTATCGTGAATGAAAATGTATTACATTGTAAGACAACAGTGGATAGATTATGGGATGAAATGTATAACGTAATTGCACACGTTCCAGGATCTTAATGTTGAACAAATGTATATAATATGCTAACTTCTGAATCGTATCGTTCCTTCTTTATGTTTATTACCATTATGATTTAGTTCTAAATTTACATCACTTATCCTTCATACAATAGAAGGGTGAAATGGCTTCCACCAAAAATGTACAAGGACGGGAGTTATCGATCAGCATTACGGTCGATTACGTGTCGCCGAGCTTTGCAGTATTGAGAAGACGGCATGCCAGTGCGCTGGTCGTGTGTACGTACGTGTAATACGAGATGTTAAATTCTCTAGGGTTTCTGCTGGTAGGAGTTTGTTAATTTTTACTTGTCGAGAATCTGCGGCAGTTTTCGGGAACAGCGATATTTCAAGGCTTTCCTTGTGTTGCAGAGGGAACAGAAATTGTTTTTCTTCTCGTTGTTTATAACATGAAGGCTGTGTTTGCAAACTGTCGGTTGTTAAGTCCAGAATTTGTTTTTGTTAGCTTTGCCTATGCTCATGAAGATCGAACTATAGATTACATAAAAGCAAGTAGAAATTATTCTCCTGCTTTGTTAGTGGATGTTTAAGTAATATCACATGCATGCCATTTTGAGTAGGTGCGCATGTGTGATAGTGGAATTACGGAATATGCCACATGTAGGGAAAGAGAGAGAAGGCTGAATTTATTATCCAGTAGCAAAACAAATACCCTCTCAGCATTTGCTCAATGGATTAAGAAAAAAGATAAAGCAGTCGATCGAGATTGAAGGCACATCTCCATAGTAGATAGGTGTGACAGAAATTTAAATGTAGAAATACAGAAAATATTAAAGAAGGGCGAAACGCATACATATTATGGTAAGGAAAGATGACAGTTATGTGCCTTTTATAAGAATAAGACAGTATAAATTCCGAAAGGGTGCTAGCACTACATTGGTAATTACCGTTCCGCATGTAACATTTATGATAAATAACAAAACAGAAGTTCACAGGTTCTAATAGAGGGGGAAAATTAGACGACATGCAACCTGCTCACCTTACCATTGATCATGAGCGGTTAAGACGAACAACACAAAGCTAAAGATGAAAACATATAGAGCTATGGTCTTTACAAATGATTATTTTATTAGAGATAATAAATTCTATACATATTTAACAATAATTTGCATTGTTCGGCGCAGAATTAAGAGATCAGGTATTTTGGATTAGGTAGAAAACTCTTCAGCGCCTTTCCTAAACCGTAACAAACTCAAAAAAGCCATTTTTCAATGTTGGATCGTCCATATGTTAATCAAAAACCGAAATTGAAGGTGTTCTAACGATCTAATAACATCCTCCTAGTTCTGCAGCTGTCGGGAAAATCAATCTGCACCTTTTCGACTGTCTACTCCAGCAGCTCCGTGTAATTTAGGCACAAGCCGTGTACAAGGAAGTTGCGCCGCAGTGATTTAGAGGTAGGAATTGTTTTCTTTTTTTTTGGAGGGTGGGGGCACCTCTACGAGGTGGACGGGGCTGACGGTGATGCCGTCACTCGCCAACTGAGGAGTGCGCCCCCTGCTGCGGACGCCATTAACACAAACACTACGCACCTCTACCCCTCTTCCGCCGACGCCGACATCGACATCGCGTCCACCTCCGCCTTCTTCCTCCCTTTCCTTCTTCGCTTTTCCCCCTTCTCCTCCTCCTACTACTACCACCACCACCTCCTCCTCCTCCAACACAACCAGCGCCGCTGCCTCCGCCGCCTCCTCCTCCACAACCACTGCCACCGCCGCCACCTCCATCACAACCACCTCGTTATCCCCCATAGCCACCATCACTACCAACAGCAAGAACAATAACAACAACTCTTCCTCCTCTCATCTCCACCTCCTCCTCCTTCCTATTACCTTTGCAGCCATCGCCGCCGTCTCCTCCACCACCTCATTTTTTTCTTCCTCTCCCTCCCCCTCGTCCTCCTCCTCCTCCACCACCACCACCACCACCACCACCACATCAACACCACTCACCCAGCTGCGGTGTGTCAGTCGGGCGGCGCCTCCCCCGTCGCCACCGCTGCTATTTTGGGTCGCCTGATGGCGCATTGGCTTCCAGCGCGTCGGGCGGCGATGCGCCTTGCATCTGCTGCCTCCAGCTCCTCGCAGAAACCTTTTATTGCGGAAATTCGTAAGCGAAATAAAGGCAAGAGGACGCTGTTCATCCAATTTGATTCAAAACATTGAAATCACAGTTCACAAAATGTTGTACACTTCGGTTTTTCTAACGTGGCATCTGAGGGTATTATCTTTAAGATGGAATATAGCAAGACTTTTTGCGTCTTTCTCGGTCCTGCCGGTATAGTCGCTTGATCTGCAGCTTTGGTTGATACGGTCGCGATCATGCAACATCTTGCTGCACGACCGAGAAAGACGCAAAAAGCCGTGCCATATTCCATTGTGAAGACAAGGCCCTCACGCGCCACGCTATGTAATATCTCTGTGTGTGTATATATATATATATATATATATATATATATATATATATATATATATATATATATATATATATAGTGTGACTTCTACTCAGGCTGGGTGTGAAGTGTTCATGGATTCGGGGCTCTCCCTTTTGAAGATTTTGTAAAAAAAATAACACAAAGTCGTAGTCACAGAACATTTATAATTGGACGTTTCCTTGAGCATTTACCAAGATACAGAATGTCATTCCATAAACACCCATAACAAAAAGAACAAACATTGTACAGTGTTAAAAAAAACAAAAAATAACCCAAGAAAAAACAAGTTTTCCTCAAATATAAACAAAACTTTGTTTTGTTCTGGAGACAATCATTTTATCTATTTACTAGTTTTCTTATGACTAAAGCAAGAATTGAACATTAGCACCAATCAGACTTCAAAAAGTAAAGAATGACATGACAGTGATGTAATGTTCAATCAATATTATCAATTCCTTATTGCACTATCAAACTAGTGCTTAAGCATTAAAACACAAATTGAATTATTAATTTTTTTTAAGTGCAGCATTCATTGTAGGTTATTTTTCTCTTAAATGACCCTTAAAGTACATCTCACCTTGAGGACAAAAAATGAAGCAAGTGACTGTCTCTTCAGAACACTGTTCAGTCTCCGTTCAATCTCCACAAAGACATTTAAACTAGAAAATAAACTACAAATGACAAACACATGTTATCACCTCAGAGATCATCATGAATCTATTCTTAAAATTACAAGTGTTTAAATGTTGTGCTGAAATAAATGTAGAAATGTAACACATTCTGACTCTTATATCGTACTAAAGCTTCTACATGATCAGTACAACATGATAAATCATCTAGTTTTGTACACTTTAAGAGAATGATACAAGCAAAGATGAAGCATAAATATGAATGTCTCATAACACAACATTCTTAATTTTAATCAGTGCATAATTTGCAATACATTAAAGTAACATAAAAAATATAATAACATTCTGTAATAACCCTTTTTGTTCAGAAGAAAATGGTATGCACCACGATTCGTCCAACAAGACTACCCTACCCCGAGCTTCCAAATAGGGAAGGCTGCGCACACTTAAGAGTTTTTAGAGATTTTAGAGATTTGAAGGAACTGCCCATGAAATATGTGTTGGGGTTGGGGGTTACTGTTGCAGACGGAATCTCCTGAGCCCAGTGTTTTCACTGTTGTTTTTTTCAAACGTACAGTTAAAAAATTCTGAAGTACGCGATTACATCATTACGATTATTCATAAATGCATATAATGTTTTCTGATTTAATTGCTGAATTATCTCGACGTTTTGCAATCACCTGGTCTACGTGCCATTGCACAAGCCAACTCGGTTTGTAAATGCCAACATCTTGTTATCAAAATAAATAATAGCCTCTATTGTAGTGACTTACATCAGCACTAACATAAGCTTCTTGCACTCTGTCTTCTTTTAAACAAATCTATTGAATGTGTGTAGTTTCAATTTAACAGAAGCTGTGTCTTTCCAACACATTACATTCTATCAACAGAAGCACTGATCAAAATCTATAATGTATAAACAAAATGTACAGTACAAATACCTCTTTTCTCAAGATAACCTCACTCCACGACGTCTGACCTACGACAAAAATCTCTCGCCTCCCTCCTGCCCCCATGACGTCAGAACGGCCGGTAGGGAGAGACCCCCCTACCTCTACACCCCTCTTTTTAGAGAAGCTGGTGTCGTCAGCGGCGGCGGCGAATTCGTATATCGAATATTTAGAGATTTGAGAGATTTGTAGGAACTGCCCATGAAATATGTGTTGGGGTTGGGAGTTGCTGTTGCAGACGGAATCTCCCGAGCTCAGTGGTTTCACTGTTGTTTTTTTCAAACATACAGTTGAAAAATTCTGAAGTACGCGATCAGATCATTACGATTATTCATAAATGCATATAATGTTTTCTGATTTAATTGCTGACTGTATCTCGACGTTTTGACAGTTCCTTCACAGTTACAGACTTGGTAGATTTCCTTCTCATGCCGTGCTATTTAAATGGATTATTCCAATGATGTTCTCAAAAGAGCCTCGAGAATTGTTTAGAATTCGTATTTACAGATATTCTTTCGACCATTTGTATAGAGAAATGCATTTCTCTGTCGATGTTGACTGCCTCGTAATTATTTTGCATTCTGGTGTAAAAACAACCTGTTTGAATCCGCATATGGTACTTTTTTCCCTTCTGGTTTTCTCTCTTTGTGTGAATTTCGAATTCGACTCTTTACGAGTTTGGTGTATTCAATAGACATAAGCTACGGTTTTTTGGTCCTCTTTATTTATATTTTCGCCCATAATTCGTCAGACACGGGTGTCCCAACATACAGCAGTCTGACACGTGTTGTATTGGGAACCCCCTCAATGTTTTTTAGTTATCACGCGCCTTGAACAAGTGTCTCGCGCCCACACCAATGTTCTGCTGTCTAATATCTCTAGTATTGACGACTTCTCTCCTGCTCTTTTCCGTACTATCATGTTTCGGACTTCATCCATGATTGTCACTTGTTAGATCTCGGAAAGTAAACTTCCACTTCCTTATTTGATCTGTACTTTTCCTCGAAACAAACCAGGTTTCCACTTCATATACTTGTAGCACCATACGTTCAACAATGGTAAGGGGGTATTCTATTTTACAATATTGCCTCAAGCCGGGTGACGACAAGGAGGGTTATTTTGCTTTCCTGTCCATTACCACAGGAGTGATATCTTCACCTACTTTTACATCATGGAATATATCATTTTCGAAATATTTGAATTTAGTACAGTATTTTAGTAATCTCATTGTATATTTTTTTGTAACACGATGACTGCAAGCTGTTGCAAAACAGCTATCAAATGGAAGGATTGATCAAGATGACAATTTTGATTTCGTAATAGACAAGATTGAAAAATTCAGAATAAGTTCCAAGAGTAAACATCAAACAGCAGCTGCCGTCTGTACCGCGTACGTGTTTAGTCCCTCGAGAATAAAAGGGATCAAAGGAGCCCCTTTACACCAGAGTAAAGATGCGGAAGCTATTCACAAGAATAAAACAGCTACACGTATTGTATTTGTATTGTTCCTTTACTGTTCTGTCCTAAGATACTCCAGATGTTTGATAGGTGCCTTGCTTTTACAGTTCTGCCTATTGGTGATGACATCTGCGCAGTTGTGTGTGGCCTTCTGTGCTGCGTATGTATAGTATAGTGGAAGTACTCAAAATAAAAAATAAAAATTTATAATGATAATAATCTTGAAAGCAATTGGTGTTGTCCGCGCTAAATGCAACTACTGGTGTGTGTATTTCATTTACTCGTATTCAGAAAAAAAAGTGGAATCAAAAACAGCGAAATGTTTACAATTATGTGGCAGAAGTGAACTTTCTGACATTACGAATGTTGTTGGGGTTTTTATGTTCAGTTCAAGCTTGAGAGAACGAAACAAGGTACCAAAGCGTCTCCAACAACTTTCCGTTTTCGGTCAATAAAATATTTTCATTACGTCTTTTGGCAACAAAACGTTTTCAGCGGTGCAATTTCGTAATGGTTATTATGAAAATATTCGTATTTATTAAAACACGCCTGTTGTAAGTGATTTAACGCTTACGCATGTTGTTAATTGTTCATAATCCGCTCCACAAAAATCTGTGGGGATGCACGCTTTAACAACTTAATTTAATTATGGTGAAGGAAGTCAGTGAAACTCTTTTTCTTTTCGGTCATTGTGTACATCAACAAATTTAAAAAAATATCAGCCAAGTTGCGGCGCTATAATTCGTGGAGAAATGTGTATAAAGTAGTTATTTTCCTGTCTGAGACATCCGATAAACAAAAGATAACAGTTTAGCTTTTATGAGAAGTACTTGAAAAAAAAAACGAGAATCTTTTACACTTAATAAAAATTACCAAACGAAAGAATTAACTTTAGTTTCATAAGTTTCAATAGGTTACGACTCCAGCAATAAATTTATTACACAACAATAATATTTGTATTTCGGTATCTTTACGATTTTTTTTACGTTGTCGGCTGATGCCCTGTTATTTTACCATTCTCTTGCATTTCTTGTTCAGACCTGCAGTGGGAAGGTGGAAGTGGGTTGGGGAGAAGGGAAGAAGGGTTGGGGAGTATGTAAATGCTGAATTTGAAATATGTATTTTAAATACAATTTGTATTTGAAAAACTGTATTTTTTGTTTGTTTTTTGGACGTGTTTTAGAGATGTATTTAAATACTGATGAAGATAACAAGGATAGTTTCTTTTTGTTTGATTCTGCTGGTGAATGGACCTCATTGAAACAAAAATAAAAGCTTCTTTCAGCTGTTGAACTTGAATTCTCTTCACTTTTAAATGATAAATCTAAATCATTCAAAATGCTGGACAATTATCCGACAATAAAAAAACTTGTATTCCCTATAACTAGTTCATGTTCATCAGCGCCAGTTGAACTACTGTTTTCCTTTGCAGGTTTTATACATTCGCCAACTAGAGGTTTATTGTCTGATGATTTCTTTGACAAATTAGTCGTTTAAAAGGAAATTCCGTTTATTTGAGTGATACAAATTTTTGATATAATTTTATAGTTGGTGTGAAAGTATAAGTGAAAGTGTTTTATATTTGAAAGTTTTTAGTTGGTGTTTTATGTTGTAGTAATTTATTGTAATTGGCAATTACAATATATTGTTGCAATAAAAAAGTTATAATGCAAATTTTTTGTATTTACTGTATTTTGAGTATTTGAAGTATTTTAAATAAGTATTACTTAGCAATTCAAAACCTTTTGTTTACTATGTATTTAAATTCTTATTTACAAAGTATTCTGGTGAAGTATTTAAATACTAAATTTAAAGTATTTTGCCCTACCTGTGAACAGAGTAGCAGCAGGGCTGCTGCAAGTATTTTGATACAAGTTGTCACCGTTGTTACAATATGCTCACCGGATTTGCGTGCATGTCCTCGGGGCATACTGCTTTTGTTGTCCTTATGAAAGCCACAACCACATTTCCGAGCTTCGGCGTGGACTTGTAAACAGCTGCCAAGCGGAAATGATATTGGGAACCCCTGATACTCGGCGAAAGCTGCGACAGAAAGCTCGCGCGTTGCTGGGGTAAATCAGTTGTGAATGCAAACTTTCGTTTTAAAAATTTATATATGTGTATATATATATATACACACATATATATATATATATATATATATATATATATATATAGTTCGCAAATGCTCTAATTTTCCTTCATTTTACATCGTATAAATTATTTAATAATTCATGCATTTGTTGACTATATTGCAGAATCATGCTTCAGCACAACAGCTAATAGGATCAAGGAAATTAGAATATATCTGTGACCCTGGTGAATAAGCTGATAAGTCAAAAAACTTAATTTTACAGGGGAGCAGAAAACAACTAAACTAATGCTGTTAATCAGGGATTAATAATATTCAAACAAAACCTACACACAAATACTTTCGTTTGAATATCATTAATCCCTGATTTAATTCAGTTAAAAGTTGTTTTTTGCTCTCCTGTAAAATTAAGTGTTTATGACTTATCAGCTTATTCACCGGGATCAAAGATATCGATTCTAACAAACGTGCGTTGGGATAATGTACCTTTCCGCTGTTGTAAAGAATAAACAACGATAAATTACCGCCCCGTAATGCTCCGCAGGAAGCATTAACCACTGGAAATTGGCACGAAACGCGTTTAACTTTATCGAATGTATATATTCCATGGTGAACAAATCGTGATTAATTGCAAGTTAATGCTTTTTTCACTTATTTATTTATTTATTTAAGGAAACGACATACTTCAAGAAATATAACTATTCATATGTATTTACAAATTCCTAATGTTAAATAACAACCTTATATACAAGGGGGAGGAAATCTCATTTCGGATTCTCAGTCTGGACCTAAATCATTTTTTTCATGAATATGTGGTATGGATATTTAACTTCCATTTGTGGTCGGTAATTGCGATTTTTGGCAAGTTTGAAAGGTGATTCGGCTGGGATTTGAGGTTACTTATAATAAAAGTTGGTGGTCAGATATGTGATGTATTGATCTATGGGTTCCAAGTCAGCGGCAGTTGCAGGGGTGGGGTGGGGTGGGGGCATGCCATCCCCCCCCCCCAAAGCCCAGAGTTGTAGGTCTTGATGTTATTGGAAGTTAGTTTTAGCAGAATTGATCCAAATGGGGCCGACCAACAACATTATAGATGTTAAAATTGTCTGTTTTGTAAATTAATGGTCGTAGTTATTACAGTTTTATTTTGATATTAGTCACTTTGGCATTTATGTTTTCCCTCACTTTAACTTGCATGTAGGTACAAACCTAAGTATTTCACGGGTTTGGTAGGAGGGTACCATTCTATTGTGTTGTTAGTGAGGGAATGTGCCGGAGAGTGGGGTCTTAATGAAAATATTTTTTTAGTGGCGGTTTTGTTACGATTTGAGCGAGTCTTAAGTTTACCGTCCAAGCTGTCGATCAGATTTAAGTCAAATTGGACAGAAGTTCTTAATTCTGCGAGAACTGTTCCAGAGGCAAATATTCGCAATGTCGTCGACAAATTGTGCAATCGTGATGTTATTAAGTATGGAGCGAGTTAATGCTAACCGTGATTATTGAAACATGGTTCGTCGATAGTGTGGCGACCCTTGCTATATTTTTTTGTGGTCCACGGAGAGGAGGGGGTCTTGACGACTGGCGTTTAAGCAAATAAAACCTATAAATAAAACCGTGCATAATAATGCGACCTCGGAGCGGTTGTTGTAAGTCGTTGCGTCGTGGCGTTATCGCAAGGCGCCGCCGCAGCCGCAGAGGCGGCGGCAGCAGCAGTGCGATAACGTAATCAGTGGGCAAACCTCCCGCCAATGGCGGCCTACACGGAAAATCTGTCAGTGGTGTGCGAATTGGCCAGGATTTTAGGGTTCACTGAAAGAGGTGGGGGAGGAGGAGGAGGAAGGGAAAAGGAGTGCGGCGTCGGTATCCTCGAATCAAAGAAAATGTGGAGTATCGAAAATTATAGACTATCCGTTTTTGTGTCGTTCGTTATCCTTCCCATCGTGCGCTTTTAAAATCTTTGTTCTTTCGTCTGCGCGGTAAGCTTTCAGATGCTTTTTGTTTTGAGTTTTGTTTTCGGTTAGAAGAGAATTAATATTAGATGTCTCGCTGAAATATAAATATGAACCTGGTCGTTTATTATTTTGATTTTTTCTTATGTTTTTGTGCATATTTTTTACTTTCTCGCTATGGAGAAGACAGAAAGTTATGTAATGCTGCGCGAGAAATGGCGAATTTTCCGCAGAAAAACTGGTCCTGGTATTGAAAAAGTGGATAAAAAATCCAATTGCTAAATTTAGAAAAAAAATCATCTAACACGTAGTGTAGCTAGAATCCATGTTTTGTGGGTCCTTGATACCGAAAAATCGAATGACGGCAAAACGTCAGTCTGTGAACAACGCTAGTGTCTATAGCGTTCAGCAGTTTTTATCCAAAATTGATATTTTCCATATGATCTGGCTGATGTCGCGGTCCCTTGAATTTGAAACCGATATTTGAATTTTAGGGGGTAGTTTGCATTGCATCAACAATGGCTTCATCGTTTTTTATTAAATTTTGTTGTTGGTTAGTGTGAAGGACGTTTAAGAGAATGGTGCAGGTCTCATGTTCGTTGAAAACCATAATTTTTCGAAAATTGCAAAAGTTCACATTTTTTCGGCGTCTTCCTACAACTACAGTTACGAAAATAGAAATTTCCCCCCCCCTTAATTAAATTTGTTCCTTAAAGATAGATTTTGATATAAGATGATGCACACTTTTCCGAAAGTTCGAGTACTTTCCGCGTTATTTGGCGTGAAATTACGGGCGAGAAAGTACGTGTTGTTTTAGCACTACTAGCAGTTAGCGTTAATGTTCTAATATAATCGTTTAACGTGAGCACACAATGAACGAAAGTAGCGTACTTGCGTGTTTTTTGTGTGATATGAAGGATTTGAGGTTTATTTGTTGGTGACACTGGGACGTGCGCCCTCGACCTCGCCCTTTCCCTTCTGGCTTGATCACTATGTAGTTCACTCATGTCCATAGAATAGGACAAACCAGAGCTATTTTCAGGTAGAGTTTATATTTTTACATATTTAAGGAAAACCCACAGATTGTTGCATTATGTGTCGTATGGCGCAATTATGTCGCTATCCGACGTCATTTGGCGCTGGACCCTGACACGCGGAAACCAGCGTTCTACTTGAGCGTACTCTATGCCTTACGATTAGAACTTTCCAGTTCATCTTCAACTGCGATCTGGTGTGGATGAATACAATTCTACGCGATGCTCTGATTCTGAGGTAAATGGTAGTAAAGTTTAACACACAACTATTTGGTTTCATGCATGTATCAGAATATCATAAGAGACTGCATAAGAGCAATTTCTGCAATTAATTATTAACAGAGACATTTGGTAGTGAAATCATAATTACTGTCATAATTTTCACATTTGTTATACACACGATCCAAAAGTTATTTTTGATGTTTATGTAATTACTACGTTATGTACTTGCGTCATGGTTAATACAAATTGACATACTTCTACAAACAATGGACACCATGAAATGGTGTCAGTTCTAAGACTATAGAAAAAATTATTGAAAATCTTCGATTTACGCTCCACGGATGTTAACATTCCCATTATATGTGCCAGAGCACATTAATACGCTTAAAATGATACAGACATTTTATTTATAAGAACAATTCGTAAACATTCGCCCATATTTTTAAAAAAAATTCTATAACATTTACGTAAATTGGGTATCGGTACTACGGAACCTCTGCTACTTCTAAATCTTTTTAATAGTCATTTTCATTTCATATCATGCAGTTTGTTATTATTGCTATAGATGAGACTTAAGTTTCCTAAATATTCTAATGTAGTCAGGAGACATAATATTTATGAGAAATATAATTTTCTTCTTGCATCTTCGAAACTCAATTCCAGCGGATCTGAAAAATGTCCCGAAGGTTTAATGTAATCAATGTACACAGTGGTATACTAACGGGAGGGAGAGAGAGGGGACCTCATGATGAAGACACAAAATCTCAATAAATATGTTTTCACCAATTTAAAAAGAAAACGAACATGTGATAATTATTTTGTTTCCTTTTACTCGTTGTGTTAAACGTTACAAATTATTTTTCCTCATTTTTACAAATAAATAATTCTATAGTGTTATTTGTATTAATGTTGGCCCTATATTGACGTTTAAATTAATATTAAATGGTGTAAGTACCGTCGAAAGTAAATGGAGTAACATTGTTCAGTTACTTTCAACAACTCTGCTCGCATAAACGTTTCAAGTAAATAGCGTGGATGTATGACTTTTTTTTTTTTAATCTTCAACTATTTTTAACATTTAGCCTATAGATTATCCCCCCTCCAAGAAAAATTCTAGTTGAGTCGCGGAGTCTATCATTAATCTGATAAGTTAAGCCGTGGCATTAAATTGTATTTATGCGTGTGTATGTGCTCCTATTCCCCACACCCCAAGAAAAATCCTGGTTGAGTCACGGAGTCGTATTTAAAATTATCCTGATAAGGTAAGCCAGAGCAATAAATTGTATGCACGTGTGGTCGTGTGTGATTGTTTTCCTTTGAGGTAAAATTTTACGCCGAAAGTAATTTGCTGTAACGAGTGGCTGGGCAGGTGGCATTCATCAAGAAGACGTGGTTTTCAACGGAAAATGTGCTACCCTTCCTAAATGCACCTCACACCGATAAGTTAAAATAGTTTCTCCTTAGCCAAAAACAACTGCCTAAACCAACCTCGAGTTTCCCGTAAAGCACAAAGAATCTGAAAGTTCAAATATACCATACACAAATGAAGTGATATTTAAAAAAATAGGCATTTTTGAGTTAAGAAATGTATGTACGTTTAAAAAAGAGTCCAGTTTCATGGGAGAAACATTACAAAGATAGATTAAATCACTTTCTCTTCAGGCTCGAAATAGGAAATCAGGGTGAAACCGAACGCATGCAAAATGTTAAATTTCTCGAGTGTCATTTTTCCTGTCAACCGACCGTGTGCATTACCTCAGAAATCACAACGTTGCCTCTGCAGCATTGTTAACTGGAAGGTTCTAGGGTTCTAGTCTCAACGATGTCGAATTTTTGACACTAGTTTCTTAGCTGGGTCGAATTCATCGTCCACTCACTCTCTAGAAAAGAATCCTAGCGGTCGTCTCCTGTGATTGATAGTTACCCATAGTTTTTCTGTCTAGTACCTCTAGTACACTCATGTACCCGACGCAACCACTCACATCGGGAGCTCTGACCTTGTCCCGGCTGGGGCGGTGCCCCGCTGGGGGAGATACATGTCTGGAGAAAACTCTCGTGCCACTCGACGTATTGGTCGGCGCTGGTTCTCACGTTCTAGTGAAGTAGGACACCGCAATCTCCCGACAATTAAAGGGTTCAGTAGAAAAAGGGGCTATCCCATATTTTTTGTGAAATTGAGGTATTAGCAGTATACGAAACTTCAAATATTATTTTTTTAGTGTAATATGTTATTTAAATTCAATATGGACTTTAATGCAAATGTATTGTGTTTAAAAGTTTAAAAATGTATTGAGGTATATGAGGGACGGTCAAGTAAAACTCATATTATCTCAGAACTTTGTCAGTGTGGGATAGCCCCTTTTTCTACGGAGCCCTTCAATTATAACGTTCCCAACACTTAATGAGCTAATGGCCTCAATAGTTGCATCCGGGATCAGTGAATATTTCTTTTGGTAACGATTTGTACTTGTCATGAAAAATGTGTTTTTTTCTTATTTTCTGAATTGTGCCGCTGCGGTTGCAAATGAGCGAGATTGGCGGGAGTGCACGCTAAACAAGTTAGTCCATCTGCGAGATGCAAATTCCACAGCGACGTGCTCAGGTTTCAACGCTTGCAAAGTTCAGCGAAATCTAATCGCCTTCTATGGGTAAGATTACATGCGAAGGAGCGTTTGAAATTCAAGAAGCCTCGATCTCCAATTGCTGCGATTCTTTCTAGAAACAGAATTTTCGCGGCCATTCTCTTTGGCACTTCCCGAGCACTCTACCAGCTACGAAACCTAACAACGCCTCGTTTCTCGTCCGGTCTTTTTGTAAACTACGGCCTCATAATGAAAACTAAAACCAATGCATTCACCGTCTCTCATTTTTGTTTATAGTAAACTGTATTTCCCAATTTTTGATTTCTCTTCGTTTATTACCTGCACTTAAACCCCTGGGAAGAATTCTGTGATTAAAATAATGATTATTATTTTTAATTACAGCATATCGTTTTAGAAATGGAGTGTCCGGCATGCGTTAAAACGGAACCACTGTCAAAGAACCATGTCGGCTGCGGATGTGAGTGTAACACTTTCGTTGTCTTATTGCGACATAGCAAACACGAAAGGAAATCTCCTTTTCTTCCCACATCGCAATGCAAATTCTCCCTCAACAACTGCGGAATAACATTCCCTTGATTGATGGGTTTAATTGACTTTCATAGTTTCGTCGAGATTCATCGTTGCGAGATCTTGTTTATTCTACCCGGGATGTTTTATTGAGTACCCAGAATGTTTTATTGACAGCGTTTGTTTTGATGACTACGCAGTTAATTAGTAATGTATTGTCAGTTCGTATTATGAACATTATAATTTGCAACTTAATCGAACTCTAGCGATGAGAGACTACAGCAGAAAAATAAATGAGTTATGAATATTTCATCTAGTACATATACATTCAGATTCTCCTGGTCATGTTTGCATGATAGACACAGGCAATTTATTGCTCATCCAATATCGGTTCTCTGTACTAAAACCAAACGTTCCTAAAGGAATATGACCCTTGAATAAGTTATTAAAAATCGTTTAACTATTAATTTCGGTTTTAGAAATTACTTTCAATGTCTGGCTAAGTAATCCGAATAGATATTCTGATGACCGAACTTCCGAATTGTTGCTTACCTATCAGTTTTCTAGATATTCAGTGAGGTGTAACGGACGACGGTATAGCGTTTCACTACAGCGCACTTCATTTTAAAATCTAGTTTTAGTTGCCAGTTGCTTCTGAATCTGTACCAATATCTATTGTATTGCGTTCTCTGAACCAGTTGTAGTTTGTCTTGGACCGTTCTAGTACGCTAAAATAAAACTTGTGACATTTTCAACATTTTGATTTTGAGGATATTGTTAAGTGTTAAAATGTAAAACAACTGGCCTACATAATTTAAATCTCGTAAAATTAAAATTCATATGATTAAACTGTCTGTGGTGAAAGGTATTCGTTTCATAGCTTAAAATGTTTATCTTCTCTTCTATAACATTAGTAGTTCATTAAGGGAATACTTAAGGTCCAAGTTCGACATGACATTGTCTTCGGGAAAAAGATTTTTTCGAGATTAAGTGTATGGTTCTGTTCCACGCGATATCTTCATTTAGTTGCAACAGTACTGTGTACGCTAGAGACGTTTGGTAGATATTAGTAGGTATAGTACGGGCGGGTTGTCGGGATGGTAGTAAGCTATAGACAAAAAGTTGGCAGCGGTATTGGGACTCGCGCTGACACGGTGGTTAGGCTAGTGGAAAATTAATCTCGAATCTCATGAAAGGCAGTCTGTTGTGCGTGCTTTGATTAATTTAATGAGCTATCGAAGGAAAAGAGAGAGATCAGATAAAGCGTATACGAATGGTGTAGGTTTCCAAAGTAGACTACGTCACCCGCAGCGGAAGTTCGGAATTGCAAATATTGTGATCTAGCGACGTTGTTTGCCACTCTTGTGTAATTAGTTTAAACGTCGCCTGGCGTTGTGTTCGAACTTGAAGAAAATGACCGTAGCATAAGGTTATTTTTTTCTACAAGAACTGTAACGATCATGGGGGTAATTGTGATTATTATATCGTCTTAACCGGCCATCATTTACAGGCCGCCACTTTAACCGACTCACGAACATTTCCCGCCAATCTAGCGGCACAGAAACAAAAGAAAATATATTACTTTTACAGCTTTTTGATTTACTGTACTGTACTGAACTGATTGTGAGGTTTAGTAATGTTTATACATTATGTAGATATAAGTACTGCAAATACTGTAACCTAAAAAAAAGTTAAGCCTTCCTCCAAAAAGGGAAATACCCGGACAAATCTGCCCCCGGTGTAGGTCCTAGTCCCGAAGTTGTCGGTTAAGATGGGAATTCACTCCACTGCGTTGTAGAAACTCGATTGAGAAGTTCACTCAAAAACGTGAATCAATAATGAATTGTTGATTTTTGATTTCATTCTTCATTAACACACTGAATAAAAATTCATATTTAGAATTCAATATTATTGGTTGCTGATTCCCAATGGAATTTTAGTATTTCCAGCGTACCATGGCTTCCTGGAGGAAGTGGCGATGTTTTGTGTTGTACGTTGAAAAGTTCCCGAGGTCGGAAGTTCTCTGCGATCATTTTCCAAAGTCGCTGGATGTCATTTCTTCCTAACTGAAAAGTCATGGATTTATGTCTATCGTAAAGGACAAGACACATATCCAATTTGGAAAGAAGAATTACCGGATAAAAGTGCGCAGTTTTCTTCTTTTATAAGCATTTGCAGATTCAGAATATACGCATTTCCTGTTAGTGCTTTCCAACGCGTAGAGAGGTATAAAGAAATTGGCAGCATGACTTAATTACTGGCACGAACACTTAGTTGAAAACGAGTTGATACTGAACTAAAGAAGTGCTTTATTTTTTTGTCAGAACGTGAGAAAATGTACGAATATACTCATTAATATAGTGAAGTTAGAGTAATTATAGTGAAATTTTACGAATAACCTTACCGACTGTGTACTAAAAAGGTACATCAACCGTTTCCAAAGCAACTTCTGAACTTTCCTCCTTATTCACGAATGCTGGGAAAATATTTTTCTGGCTCTCACGTGCGTGTCATCGCGATAAGTCTATCTCTCTCTAGAATCGAAACGGGGACCTCAAGGCCATAGGATGCATGCGTATATATTATGCCGTGCGGTGTACTGGGAAAACATATTACTAAAAAGAAAAAAGTAATCACTTCGTTGAGCCTGCGAATGTTTACACCATTCGTACTCAACAAAATGGAATCTGAAAGAACAATGATACAATTTTCCTTTTCATAATGAAAGAAACGGAAGGCAGTAATTTTATGATTATTTCCAATTTAATGTGGACTCCGAGTGGAGTAAATAGTTTAAAAGAACTTATTCATTTTCTCTTTGGAGTATTGTTGTTTTATTTATTTGAAATTTAGTTTTTAAGATTAGTTATCAAAACTCATGATACTAAAAAAATGTCAATTAAAAAAGTCAATCATCAATTGAAATACGAGACAGATCACCGTGAACAAATAGTTTTCATAGTCTTTGTACATATAAAAAGTGTTTTAAAAAAATTCAAAACGAAGCAAGAAGAGATAGCTTGGTATTGGATGGTATTTTAAGTGGGATTTGAGAACCACATACTTTTGATCCAGTTCAATAGAATTGATTACCATGTACATTGTTTTTGTTCAAAATAGTTGTCCACTAAATAGGACCAGTTTGTGGTTATCAAAATAATCGCAGTTGAGGTGTGCCTCAGGATACAGGGAGCTGTTATGATCTCTAATGAATATTGATGACATAGAGGGGACATATCTCCTGCCATTTTTTCACTTGGGAAGAACAGCGATTCCAATAGTATCTACTAATATAATCCAACAATCTACTTCAATATTATCACGATCCCGTCTTAAGAATGATGTTTGTATTCTTATCTTTCGTTAATATTTCAGTATCAATTCATTTTCACTAATATGCGCCTATCTCATTGTGCGTTATAAAAGAATTGAAGAAATTATTAATTTCAGGTGTACGTACCCCACGTAACATGTTGGAACAACGTAAATATTCTCACATAGGAGAATGTATATACTGCGTTCGAAGATTTGTCTTCGTATACTTCAAGGATCAAGAAGTCACGCGAACATGACAAGATTTCTTGTAAAAAAAAAAAAAAAAAAAAAAAAAGCCCTGAAAATATTTACGTTTCATTTTTTGTTAAGAAATAGCATGTTCGGGCGCAGATCACATAAAATTTTCATCTTCAGTTATTTTCGGACTTTGGAGTGGGAGGAGCGGCAACTGTAATCAGATTTCGTGAGGAACCCCAGAAATCCTTGAGTGGCTTTCGGATCACTTACGCATCGGACTAATCGGCGCTGGGGTCCACTCGCAAGTAATTTTACTCCCTCTTAATATATTATTGATTCTGCAGGAAAACGTACAACATACGTGGAGCATCCAGAGACTAAGTATGTGTTGAATTATTTTTCCACATAATCACCTCCAGAATTGACGTAGTATTTGTCATACCAATAGATACACATTTATATTCCTGTTATTGCCGAAGCCAGGCATTATAATAACTATTTTCTCGAGTTCTAATTTCTTTTTCAATTTTTTACTAATTTTTCCCCCGTCAGTCCCATTATCGGGCCCCCTTGACTTGCAGGGCTCCGCGCGATCGCCCGGTCAGCCCATGCCTAGCGTCGGGACTTATTTCTCTGACGTCTGCCGCCTGGGTTTGGTACCAGGGTTTGACAGCAACCTGAAACTCAGTGTCACTGTGATACGCGTAATGCTGAACGGACAGGAATTTCTTGAGGTGTAAGAAAAGTTGAAAATCCTTATGTGTAGGTGTGTGTGTGTGTGGGGGGGGATCCGGACCATAGGGTAGGTGGTCAAACACCTCGTGGCCGAACTGTTGCGTATCTTTTGGGAGTCGATCCGTGTGTAGCTGAGTGCGTGGCAGGATCGCGCGTGGTGCTTCCATTCTCATGCTCATCCTGAGATCCGAGCGATGCATCGATTCCCTTTTGATCCAAGAAAATCTACAAGTGTCGGAGATCCGAGAAGCGGGGACCTATGCGCATGCGCAGATCGGATCTGTCATTTCAGAAGCCGCTTTTTGCATGCGCCCATTTGCAAATACTCTAAAATCGACAAACAGGAAGCGTGTAAATGGGGTCTTACGGTGTCGGAAGGTAGGATAACCGGCAGGGTTGTTTTAACAGCTTCGGGGTCTCTTAGATCCCAGTTAATTTGGGGTGCCCCTATTCTTTCACCGTCCCGCGTATTTAAAGATGTTTTGTTAAAAAAAAAACTAAATTAAACTAAAACTTCTCATCACTGAGAGACATTCTCGCAACAACCAGCAACATTCCCGTTTATAAATATTATCCAATGATGCGCGACTCATCACTCCTTTATGCCATTCTTTTTGCGTGTAGTTTAATCATACATCACTTTTATCTACTGTTTTTGTCTAATTTTTTAAGAACTACCGGGGGGCGTTGAACATTGGGGACTGGCCCCGGGCCCTTCAGGCCCGTGCGTTAACACGAGCCTGATAACTGGAATAATAAAATGAAATTTTACTTTTACAAAGATACTGAATTGCGCCACTGGGAGGTTTATGCTTTAGGCAGTCGTCTTGTTTTTAGTTTTAGTACCACACCTTCCTTTCCTTCATGCCGCCGCGCCTCGCGCCGTGTGTTATCTGTCGTGTGTGACGTACTTTCCCAGCGTTAGCGGCGGCGGCGGCGGCGGCTGGAGTCGCGTGGTTCCCGGCGCTGCGGGCCACGCACAACCGGTCGGGTAACCTGTTCCGACGGGGGAATACAGAGACGACGTCTTTTTTGCTTCTTTTTCGTTTCTTTCGAAATTGGGTAACGCGTCGCGGAGTGAGCGCTCATGCGTCATCGCGCGGTCCAGGGGCGCGGTCGCGGGGCGCCGAGCGCACTCGCTGCGGCCGCTGGGCGCGTCTGGTGGCGGCGGCGCAGCCGTCGAGTGGCGGTGGGCTCGCCCACGTGACGCCTCGGAGAGAGAGGGAGTTTTAAAAGCGATCTGACAGGCTATTTCGATTAGGGTCTAAAAGTGACATTGACGAGGGAAAATAATACATATTGAAATGCAGATTAATAATAATAATAATAAATACATATTGGCATTAGCGCACACAAGGGGAGCCCAGTGCCCAATTGTTTGTTATAAATATGAACTATCATTTAACAATTAATAATACATATAATTTTCAGCATAAATTCTTGATAGGAAAACATCAAATCGGATGTACACCTCTGGCACACTCCCCCCCCCTCGAGAAAAATTCTGGGTCCGCCTCTGCATATTGAAATACCACTGATTTATTGCAAATTTAGTGCAAATTGAATCCCACTGATTTATTTTTATGCGATCAGACACATCCCTCGGAATTGACGTTTTGCCACGTGACACATGAAACCGGCCGTGTGGAAACCGCGTAACTTCATTCCCGGTCGTCGAGTGCGAGTGCGCTCTGGTCTGCGCGCCGGGCGGCCGGCCGGCCGCCGAGTCTGCGAGTGGCTGCAGCGCCTCGGCGTCTTCCTCCTTTGTTGCGTGACGCAAGTTCTAAATCCGCGTCGCGCTGAGATGACTCAGTGCTTTCTGAGAAGCTTTGATACCGGCTTCGTGCGGAGCGCAGAGCTCGCTTACCTCGTCGTGTATTTGCCTCCTTGGCGCGGCGGCGTGGTTGTGTAGACGGGTCCGGTTGTATGTTTTGCCCGACGTTTCCTCAAGGCCGTAGTGATGCAGTCGGAGATATGTTGCATCGCAGGAAGCTTAAACAGCAGCTGCGCTGCTTGATTCAATGCGGTAGTTAGAATTGAAACTGTCAACAGAGCAGATGATTGATACGTCGATGCTGTATCTCGAGCGTGTCATTTCAGTTTTATTCGTATCATCATGTGACTTCAAGAACATCAGTTAATATGAAAATTGTTTAATGTTCAAAATATTCTTTCTTCAGTAACAAACTGCTAAAATTCACATTAATATCTGTAAAAGTATTTCTATGATTTTACTCATATACGAGGAAAGAAGAATGCCTCTTTCTTTCAGGATAATAATGTAGTTCAGCCGCATGGAATACCAAACTTCGAATAAAACACGCATGAAACAACATATTTGTAGTAATCGATGTATTATATTCTGATAATTCGTTTCTCCGTTACCAGTGTATGTTTAAGTTGTAATATCTACGAGCGAAAATACTGGCTATCTGAAAATACATTTGCCTAAGCCGGAATCGATCGGGAGACAAAATTCCGGTTTAGGGAGGTTTCCGTTTTATGCAATGTTGTCCATTTGAGGACCTGATATTGACGTTTCTCCCCTGAAAGCAGTGAATTACATGACTTATTATACTTAAATACGTTAACATATAACGTGTTTATGGAGGGATCATCAATAAATGAATATTAAACACTCTTCATTGAGAGCTTCTTATTGTAGTTTAAAAATACACGCCTTCCTGGCTGTATTCGGTCTGCTTGCTGACTTTCAACTACAATGCGTAACAATCCCGTACTACTATGACTTTCTGATACACTCGCATGGCCTTGAGCAATGCGTATCTGGTCGAGGGGTTATGCTTTTCAACGCAGAGCAGGGAGACGCATTGAATACATTCTACATCTTCCCACACTCAGAGAGTCGGCAGAGAGGGAATTTCCTTAAGGCCTATGCCTTGAGAGACAAGCGACCCCAAGGTTGAATTTTACGCTGACAGCTGAAGTCTGACTCCTTTAATAGAGAGTTTGTGCTCGCCATAGCGGACAGTACTATCGATCTTGTGCGCATGCGCAGATGCACTAAAGTGATGCGCAACTTGAACTGCGCAGAAGATCTTGCGCTTGCGCAGAAGATCTTGCGCTTGCGCAGAAGATCGATAATGCTTCAACGTTCGAGGATGCACAAACTCCCTAATGTCAGTCTGTCACGACTAAATAGCATGTCACAGGGTTAGAGAATTTAAAATAAGTTTGCAAAAGCCTTCATGTCATTAAGAACATCTCGTGTCTCTCTGCCAATTGCATTAAATTCACAGGAATTCTGTTTGTTTGTTTTTAAAGATTTTCTTCCTGCAGGACATGAAAAACCGTTCCGTTTCCACGTTAAAGAGATTCCGCTATATGCTGTGTATAATGCCATTTAACTTCCCAGGCCGGAGAAATTTTCCAATTTAGGCAGGTTTTCGGATTATACAGGTTCCGGTTTGGACAGATTTTACTGTACTAATTTGAAACTACTTTCTTTCGCGTGGTCCTTTGAAGTATCAAATGTCGATTTTCATCAGAATCTACTCTATCAACCATGAAGGAAAAGTAATGTACGATGTAATCGTTACGTGCAGTTCTCTCAGAGATGAACCGAAAATGCTTAGAGCGCTGAATAGAAAAATATTCGATTTCATGGGAAGTGGGGGTGTGTGTATGCGCGTGCAAGATATGGTACGAAATAGTATTTTCCAAGGATGAGATGCAAGTTGTAAACGTGGAGCTACCTGTAAGTTGATTTGTTTTTTAGCCAGAAATGACACCACAGTCTTCGTTTTCAGAATATGTATGGAATTGTACAAATCGTGTCACATATTGAAAAATTCAGAAGACTTGATTGCTACAAGGTTTCTTTCGGCGCACTCAATATTCTCGTATAACTTATTCAATATTGAAGAAAGAAGACAGCGAAACTTCTAACGTGCACTTCTCTTTAACGGACATCTCTTTACAGAAGGCATTTTCACATTCTCCGGATTCACTAAATTTAACGTTTTGTACTTCTGACTGGACGATATTCCCTGGAACGAATGCGCACAGGCAATCAAGAGTTTCATTTCATTTCATTTGTTCTCCCTGCAACGGTCAGCAAGCGAGCTCACGGCAATTTTCTATCTCTCTTCCTCATTTCGTCGCATATTGTGTGCTTACTATGCGCACATGTTTTCCTTGATCCTCCAGCTCCCTAGTCCTCGCTCAGCCCGGCATTGTACGGCCCGCTAGAAAATATGAGCTCCACTCGGAACGTCACGGCTCAGTGTGCAATGCTGTTCACCTTCTTCCTTTCCAATGCGGACTTCGTAGATTTCCTTCACTCTTTCTGTCGATCTCTGCGTACCATGTTCCTTCTTGTTACTCAATTATTTCTATAACTATTAATTGTTTCTTCAGAATTAAAAAAAAGATTCTTCCGTAGTTTCTCATTGCTGTATAGTCGAAGACCCGTTATTACGACCTTTCTGTCAATGAAGTTGATAGAACTGCACTGCCGTGACGTAGACAGAACCCACCTCTCCCCGCACCCCCCGCCGTGGAGTATCAAGGCGACGTGCGCGAATAGTACTTTTTTCTGAATTTTTCTCTGGCATCGTCGTCGCATTTCTCGTTTTAAAATATTTTAAGTCATGTTCTCAATTTCAAATTCAGCTCGATTGACGGCCATTTGTGTTTTGTCATGCTTCGTTCAGTGCAACAAGTGTCGATCTTCAACTATTGTATGTTAGCTTGTAATGTAGTCTAGTGTATTATAAATGTTTCATTCATCAAGCATTTTTCTAAAACATTTGACAAGTTTTCTTCTGAGATTTTTCGTCAGCGGACGCAATTTCACTGTATCCATGCAAACACTCAATAGAAGTTGAAAAATAAAACTTCGAAATTAATCTCGTATTGGAAACGACTTTTGGGTTGATGACACCCATCTCGACTGGCTTTTCCTGCTGTTCCCCTTGTATCCATTAAGCTGATAGATAACTTGTTTTCCGTCCGAACAGTAAATGATTCCCTGCCTCCTCAGTGACATTTATACAGCCTTTGACAACTAAATATATTCTGTACCAATTATTTGTAATTATCGTTACTGCTGATTGCCTACTTCGTGGAAGAAAGTAAGCAATTGAAAAAAATCCATTATTTCAATTTGTGTTAATTTGCCGGATGCGAGTGTGTTGTTTTATGACCTAGTTGTAAGGCCTTCTTTTCTTCAGTTTCCTTTTACTATCGAGTGAATATTTTCTGGGATTCATGGGCAGGTATTTGCAGCCCATTGAAGCCCAAACTGATCAATGTCTTGAAGATATTTTCCGACGTTCTTTCCCATTTTGGCATGGGGCGTAATCGTGCGTGAATATGTGTGGATATTTCCAAAATGTATGTATGAATATTTCCAAACTACTAATTAGTGAGGGTTCCAACCATTGTTTACGAGGGAACCATTGGTTCTTCAGGTCCTCTTTGTATTAGTCATGCCTTATTATTCACGTAAATTTTCCAATAACACCAGCAGACATTGTTCTTCAAATCATTACTTCTACCACGTGCTTCTCAGGACTTATTATAATTCGTTAAGTCAGAGAATAAATATTTAGTCTTATAATTTCTAATAATTTGGCCACCTCCGTAGTTGGTGTTCACGCTGCTGTACTTATGCCCGTGAAGTCGCGTACACTAGTTTAATTTCGGCTCGCACAAGGAGCCTGGGAAGGGACAGGAATTAAGGGAAGGATTGGGGTTTGGTAATACATGAGGTTTTATGAATGTACCCCCGTATCATAAACACAACTGAGTGATCAAGGCCCCAGATCGCCCCAGATGAAGCGAGTGCTCGTCTGTAATGCAAGCTTTTTCGCTACTGGGCCTACCAGGACTGATATAATGAAATAGGGAAGGTGATGCATGAGGAAGTGTGGAAATGCCTATCAAGCCACAACTCAAGGATGAAAACACTCATACTTACGCAGGTCTCTACTTGCGACCCGTCGTCGCACTGAACTCGCTTCAGCACTTCTGCTGTACAGGGACGAGAAATCAACATGAAAATATCGTCGTTTCGAAACATTTCGAAGTTCACATTTCGACAATTTCGAAATATGTTCAAATTTTTAAAAGAGATGTTCAGAATACATCGCCTCAAAACCATCGATGTTTGTGCAACAATGTTCACATGGAGAGAGGAGAATTTAATGTCACGGTGATAATATTTATTAATTTATAATTGATATTTAGCTGGCAAAACAAAGTCAAAAAATATCAGAACAATTAAGAAAACATTTATTACCTTACTAGATAATACAAAAATAAAACCCTACATTAATCATCATAAATTCAATTTACAACAACAATTTTCATTCCTGTGACTTAGGTCAAGAATGTTAAAGTTATATGAAAATTATTGTAGGTTATTATTATTATTATTATTATTATTATTATTATTATTATTATTATTATTATTATTATTATTATTAGCATTATTAGTATTATTATATTTTCATGCAAAAATAAATATATCAACCACCTCAAAACATCGATCACAAATAATCGATGTTAAAAAATGTCGCCTTCAATAAATCTATATTGAATCCATCGATGTTTTGAAAATATCGTCATCGATTTCGCCTCGCCTTTGCCTTGGCGAGCGCAGCCGTTTGGGTCGGCTTTTCTGGGGATGTGGCATGTGGTAAAAACATTGGGGTTAGGTGCCACGCGCTAAAGAGACGGCTGGGTAAAACACCGACGACTCATTACCGCCGACGCACGTTGGAAACGGAGAGCCGCCTGCGTTCCGGTGCGCGCGACCTGCGTTGTTCGTCGCGGACTGGTTCTGTCTGTTCCGTGCGAGTGCCAGGGTAAGCGAGCGTGGCGCGTCGGCTGCCTCCGGTAAGGCCTCCTACAGCAGATACACGCGGGACATCCCTCCCGTTGCCCCGAGTACTGGAAACGTTCCGAGCTTCGAAACTGCAAATCTTGATGAGTTTTTCGTCATTCTGTGAATACTCCTCTGTGCATATAATATGCCGAAGTAAGATGATGGTTTTATACCATTTATAAGAAACAATTAGCAGAAAATTCCGTAAATCTGCAACTACTGGGTTGGAGAGTTGTCCTTCTGTCCTGCAACATAAGTGAGTTAACAAAAGAAAACGAAAGGAAATTCGCAGATGATGAGAAACACCAAGTTCGTGGTGTTGCGGGAAACACAGGTATATAAGCAACCCGCAACATACTTTACTTTGCAACACCCTTTGCCATCGCGTATAACTAGGAAACGAACCCAGCCCCTGAAAACCTGCTTTTCGTGGCACATGTTATGTTCGTTAATCTGCATTCTACAGAAGGAGTGCGGAGTTCGCCCAGGTCCAGCTAATACATTTTATCTTACGTAGGACGGTACTAGGAGAAGCCGTAGGAAACACCAAACGGGAAGATTCGGGGACGCGATTCCGGTTATATTAGGCCTCCAAGAGAAGATGAATGCGCAGCATGGATGGAGAATTTCAGTCCTCCTCAACTATTCTTAACATTTGAGAATATATCCGAAGTATTTCCAGGTGCTCATTCCGAGAAACACATCACTTAGTTCTGTGAACTAAGTTCTTAAATTTATTCTTTATTTTCAGATTTCCTCAGTGTCGTGTCGATTTTTAATTACTGATATTAAATGTGAAGGATTATAAGAATTTAAGGCTAACTATTAGAAATAATATTTTGCCATGTTTAAGATTCGTTTTCGCCGATCCGGTGGCCGGGATCGTTAAGGCAGTAGTCTCGGACCGAAGGGTCGCAGGTTCGAGTTCTGCCTCGGGCATGGTTGTATTTGTGTTCGTACTTTCACCCCTTACCATCATCATATCGTTTCATCTTTACAGTTACCATAACGTTAAACCAATAGTGGTTGCAAATGACCTAGATGTTCATGCGACCTTAAATTTAAAAAAAATAGTTTTTTTCCCTCGTCTCGCCTTTAAAGTAAGAACTTGCCTCTTAAGGATCAATTCCTTGAAATGTATTTACGTCTAGAATTACTTTCCGAGCAACAATTTAGTGCCTCTATCTGTATTCAATGAACCATGATTGAATTAGTTTAATTTACTTTTGTATGTGCAAAAATATCTAATATTACAAGATAATGCTACAAGAATAAGATGGTACAAGATACTACTAACACTACAAGAATAAGAAATTCGTGTTTCTAGATTTAAGTAAACTAGACGTCGAAGAATGTTGGTGTAAGTCTCAGCTCTTCTACATGGGTATTGGGAATATATGGTTTCCTTGTTAGACATCTTATCCAAGGTCGTCAGGAATTTCAACTTCAACATTCTTCTTGGATAAAATATTGAGTTACACAAATACAAATTATTTTCTATGTGTTTTATAGTACTTGACAGTCAAGCTGTGTCAAAATAATGCCCACAATAGGAAACATTTCTTATAAGTAAATCGAACCACAATCTGATGAGTAATAGAGTATTTAGATTTCTACGGTTTAATATTTTCCGTAAAATATTCGATGAACAAATTTTTCATTTGAAGATTATGTATGCATGTATGTATGTATACATGTATGTATGTATGCATGTATGTATGCATGCATGCATGTATGTATGCATGCATGTATGTATGCATGCATGTATGTATGTATGCATGTATGTATGCATGTATGTATGCATGTATGTATGCATGTATGTATGCATGTATGTATGCATGTATGCATGCATGCATGCATGTATGTATGTATGTATGCATGTATGTATGTATGCATGTATGTATGTATGCATGTATGTATGTATGTATGTATGTATGTATGTATGCATGTATGTATGTATGCATGTATGTATGTATGCATGTATGTATGTATGTATGTATGTATGCATGTATGTATGCATGTATGTATGCATGTATGTATGTATGTATGTATGTATGCATGTATGTATGCATGTATGTATGCATGTATGCATGTATGTATGCATGTATGCATGCATGCATGTATGCATGCATGCATGCATGTATGCATGTATGCATGCATGCATGCATGTATGCATGCATGTATGTATGCATGCATGCATGTATGCATGCATGCATGCATGTATGCATGCATGCATGCATGTATGTATGCATGCATGTATCAATGCATGTATGTATGTATGCATGTATGCATGTATGTATCAAAGCATGCATGTATCAATGCATGCATGTATCAATGCATGCATGTATCTATGCATGCACGCACGCATGTATCTATGCATGCACGCATGCATGTATCTATGCACGCATGCGTGCATACATTGATACACGCATTCGTGTATGAATGCATGCATGTATCAATGCATGCACGCATGCGTGTATCTATGCATGCACGCATGCGTGTATCTATGCATGCACGCATGCGTGTATCTATGCATGCACGCATGCGTGTATCTATGCATGCACGCATGCGTGTATCTATGCATGCACGCATGCGTGTATCTATGCATGCACGCATGCGTGTATCTATGCATGCACGCATGCGTGTATCTATGCATGCACGCATGTATAGTGTATCTATGCACGCATGCGTGCATACATTGATACACGCATGCGTGTATCAATGCATGCACGCATGCGTGTATCTATGCATGCACGCATGCGTGTATCTATGCATGCACGCATGCGTGTATCTATGCATGCACGCATGCGTGTATCTATGCATGCACGCATGCGTGTATCTATGCATGCACGCATGCGTGTATCTATGCATGCACGCATGCGTGTATCTATGCATGCACGCATGCGTGTATCTATGCATGCACGCATGTATAGTGTATCTATGCACGCATGCGTGCATACATTGATACACGCATGCGTGTATGAATGCATGCATGTATCAATGCATGCACGCATGCGTGTATCAATGCATGCATGTATCAATGCATGCACGCATGCGTGTATGTATGCATGCATGTATCAATGCATGCACGCATGCGTGTATGCATGCATGTATCAATGCATGCACGCATGCGTGTATGCATGCATGTATCAATGCATGCACGCATGCGTGTATGCATGTATTAATATATGTATGACATTTTGGGGTCTGATTAATCCGACTTGTCAGCTCGCGCCATGTTCTCAGGCCTGAGTCCTGTTTTATTTCAGAGGGTTGGGACGTAAGTCATGGCGTGTTTTTTGTTGCTGTTTTTTTGTGAGAATATGAGCACGGATGGAAAATTTGAAATATTCTCACGAAAGGATAAGGTATAAACTAAGAGCATGGATATTTAATGACACATCAAAATTGGTTTTCTCATATTTACTAAGGTATTTGAAATGACAGTACTGGTTTCATGTTCCAAACCATTATAGCATAAACGAGTTCACAACATTCCAAAAAGCATTACGTACCCGTTCTATGGATAAAGTTCCAACTAGGCAGATGCTCAAGTTGCCGCAAGTGACACATCGGTCCGCACACTTACAGGACGCCACATGCGTTGCTGATCATTGATTGCTGTACGACCTCGCAGAAACTCTCCTGCCCATCTAGCGACATTCCAGTACGGAAAGCCATTTTTCCCAACAGCTTCCACCATTTCGCGAGCATTTCTTTCATGAAAAACGTATCTTGAAGTACGAGTGCTGTTCGAAACGGGTCACATTCATCTCGCTCGGCGGTATGTATGTATGACAACTGATCTCACATTGCTCTCGGTGCTAATAGAGACACTCACGTTGCCATGCGATGTTGTGAACATACATTAGAACAGCGTTTCTTTCACACGATAAATAAAATTGTGTGATTTGATAACATTTCTTTTAGAAAAAAATAGTTGCCATGACTTCTGCCCCTACCCTCATATTATCCACGCTTGGGGGTAAGGGAGACACGTGGCGAGCATGCCATATTCCCTTCACCTTATCTAGCATCTTTGGCCTGTCTGAGCTTTTCTGTCGTTACACAGTTTAGAAACTGAGAGGATTGTAATGGAAAGCTACAGCTCTGTTTTGCCCTGACCGGGAATTGAGTCCGGGATCGTACCCCGGAAAGCTAGTCCGCTGATCATGAGCCACATGAGGGACGTTTAAGGTTCTTGCAATTTTATTAATTTACTAGTCTATAATGAAATAATGAACGAAAATGAAATCTTTGTATAGGATATTTGTGTGTATATGATGATTTATCTTCCTCAAACATAGCGTGAATGGAGTTGATATGTTAATTTGCACTCAGGATTAGAGCTCTGTTTTTTGGCCTGACAAAACCACATTGTTAGAAATTATCTCACTACTGACATAGCTGCTAAACTTTTTGATAACGGTATCGTTGTGTATTCTTTTAAATTACTTGTAATTATTTGTAATGATTCGTACATAATACGGTGATAATAAAACTTAATCAAGTTATTTTTTGAAAAACTCTGCAAATGAGCCGCGGAAGATTCGATTGTTTTTCGAGTTTTCGCAGTTCAAAAGGTGTAATGAAAATGCCACTTGTGCTATAGAATTCAATGTATTTTTCTCTATCTTTACAGATTTTCTAATCGTTTTTGATAAAATTTTGGTCGGGTGTTTTTGGAGAACTTGTCAAAATTTGACTCACGCGAAACCTATTCATATTAGGAAAATAAATGAACATGAATGTTAAAGATTAATATTGAAGTAATGCTTAAAACATACTCGCAAATGCTTATTGAACCAATATAACATTTGTAAAGGTTTTGCATCTGTAACCAAAATATTAAAATATGTTCAATTATTGCAAAATATTGAAGCTTATTTGTCAAAGGGGAATATTAGCATAATTGGTTTGGAAGGTAAAGACAAAGACGGTTGAAAAGCAGTAAACTTCGATCTTTGTGTTGAAATATCTAACATCTAGGAAAGGGCAAGACTAAATTCTACGGGAAAAAGGTCTCCACTAAAGTATTTCTACAAACATTTTTTAATTAATATGTAAGTTATTTAACAAAAGATTTTGAATTTGGGAGTTCAAACGCCAAGCGTTTGAAAATCTTATTAGAATTTATTAAAAAGTAGAATAAATTGTTTTACCGTTAGTATTTTTTAATTTTTTATATTTAATGTACTGAGTACATGTCGGAAAACGAGCGTATGAGTAACATGTGGTCGTATGCATTAGTCTAGTCTGAGTCAGCCGCAGCTGCGCTTCCGTTGCGGATGTTTGCATTTTTTTCTTCGTTTTGCTGTTAACTGCGATAACTTAAGCCGTATACTTGTTGCAAAGACCAGTTCAGAATGTATACTTGAAGGAGAGGCTGCACAATTAAGATGGAAAAAAGTCTTTGCTGTGTCGTTACTAATCTGGAAAACTGATTGCTCCTGCCTCCTAGTGCCAAATTTCCGAGGGGGTATTTGGAATCAGGTAATAGAGAAATTAGTTCTGACATCGCTGGACAATATTGAAATTATACTTGTTACGCATTTATAGAACTGAGATACATTAAGGTTTGCATTTGACAATCTATCACACAATTGAAAAATACATCATACGGGATTCAAATCTTCAATACTATCGTAGAGCAGGGCGTGAAAATTTGACGAACTTGCCCCTAGAGTTTGTCAATTTTCTTGCAATATGCGAACATCCATTTTAAAAATTAGAATTTATTAAAATAATCAGCGAAAAAATTCGGTTTGGCAGATGCAAGAAAAATGTTTGCGTTGATTCTTTTGTTTCTTAAGTACAGATTTGATTCGGGGAAGAAATTAATATATTTTTGCCCTGTTATTTAATGCTTTTAGCCCGAGATAAGGAGATGACCAAGAAGGGGGGACAAAGCACCTTAAAATGGGCGCTTTCAATTATTTCAGTATCATTGATTTGTTCGGGAATAGATGAACAGAGCGTTACTATCAACTCGTGTGTCTACCACTTGCCTGCAGATGAAACAAACAGTACTAGTCACTAAATTATTTTATCTTCAAACTTTGTCTACTTTTACTCACTTTCTTCATCTCTCAGGAGATGCTACATGAGATATCTTTGTCTATGTTTCTTGTTTCTAGGAGTAGATGTCATTTTTTTCTGGCACTTATCCGCTGCACCGAACGCCTGTTTCATACGAAAATGTCATACTTTTGCGACCACGCCCAAATGAAACAAAGATCAGGAGGGCTCGTGATGTGATCTGCTTGTTTGAGATCTCTTTGCTCAAAGTAAGCTGTTTGTTCTCCTTCCTTTTGAACTAGCGGGAACTTGATATGAAGCGTATGCAACGTCAGTTTGGGGTCGCTGTAATAACAATCAATGTCCATCCCGCTCCACTATGTTCTTTCTAGAACTTTTTATATTCCGCTTCAATGATTGTCTCTCCAGGAAGCAAACTATGAACAAAACAGTAATTGCTTTATTTCTATTAAGAAATAATGCGCATAAGCTTTATGTCGCTAAGGGTATGTCATATGCGACTGTTCAATAAATCCTGCCGGTTTCGACAAGACGAAATGATTTATTCTTGTAAATATTTGTAAATTAATTCTATTGATTCTAGATATTAGTATGTATTTTTTTTTTTTTCAGAACCTACGCCAGAAAAAAAATCGAGTGATAGGTTACTCCAATAAAAACATTATTTTGCCTTTGTACTCATTATGTGGGGTACACAGATCGCGGCGTGCTCTGACGTAATTACCACAGCCTCGCCTACGTAAAACATTTAAATTATCCTGACTTAATATAAAAGTATCATTCATTTCTTTGCTCTGGACATCATAAAGTCTTTATTACCTAATGAAATAGTTGAAAAAGTTATTTCCTTTTTTAGCTTTACTCTCACTTGTTTTCTTCGAAGACTATTTCATGAACGTAGTTCGAAGTGTTAGGTTGTTTACGTGGCCTTAACATGATACTCATTAATACAACGAAAGTGGTGTTCCGGAGAAGACCCGCCCGTGAGTTGCATAAAGACTCGCGTTGCACCTTTGCCAGCAGTATCTGTGCAGAGGGCGGGGACACCTCTCTCCATTACCCATATTAGCCAACACTTTCCCTCGAGTGCCGCTGTTTACAGAGTTTTCAGGGTCGCTGGAAATCAATAGCGTTTCGTTCCCTGGTGAACATCGACCGCCCCTGGGCTTGCATGTTTGCCTGAAAATCTAAAGAATCCTTCCTAGATGCTACCGTGCAGTTTTCGTTAAAAGAAACTCCTTCACGTGATTTACCGCCGCCAGGCCTGTCCATGATTCCCTCGCGCCAAGCGGCTTGCAGCTCGCGAGCGCAATTCATGGAGTGGTTGCGCTCGCGTACGCCGCGCCGCGCCGCGCCGCGCCGGTCCGACCTGCCCCGTGTGCCTTTGGCGGACGCGAAGGGGATGTCTAGATGGGAGAATTTGGAGAATGGGGAGATGTAACTCACGCGGTTGACTGTTACAAAAGGGAGTATGAATATTGGAGAATCGAATTTCCTTTAAAAATAATCAAGAAAATCTAGATTAATAAATCAATAATGAAAATGTTTATTCTTCTTCGTCTTCTTCTGTCGCACTACGGCCCTTTAAGTTTAGCCTTGGCGTCTCGAACGATCAATGCCCATTCACTTCTCTCTTTTGCCTTTCTTCTCCACCCCCTCACTCCCATCACTCTCAGATCCATCTCCACATCATCCAGCCATCTTAAACGGGGTCTTCCTTTCTTTCTTCTTCCTTCGGGTTCTTTACAGAAAATAATTTTTGGGGTTCTTTCTTCTTCCATTCGTAATAGATGTCCGAGCCATTGTAGTCTTCTGACCTTAATTTCTGCAACAATATCTGTTGTTTTATACATATTGGTGAGTTCTAAATTACTCTTTATCCTCCAATGCCCATTTTCACATGTGGGGCCGAAAATGCACCTTAAGATTTTGCTCTCCCAGGACATCAGCATACATTCAAGTCTATTTGTTAATGTCCAACACTCGGCACCATACAATATTGCTGGTCTTATAACAGTCTTATATACTTGGATCTTAAGGTATCTATGTATATTTATTTTCCTTAATACATATCTTAGTGCTCTGAAACACTTATTGGCTGAGGTCATTCATGCTTTTATTTCCATTTCTATACTATTTATGGAAGTAATGAGAGATCCCAAATATTTGACTTCTACTTTTTCATATTTCTCTTTACCTACTTCTTCTCTTTACCTCTCTTTACCTTCGTATTTCAAAGTTTGAGGGTGGTTCATTCTTTTTCCGATTAATCATATACTTACTTTTACTGCAGTTAATTTTAAGACGGATTACATTAGCAGCTGTTATTAATTCTTCTACACTTTCTGTGAGGAATTTCTGGGTTCTGCTTAAGATTTCCAATGAAAATGTTTATTAAAACTGTAAATTGCTGATTATATATATATGTGTATATATATACACACATATATATATATATATATATATATATATATATATATATATATATATATATTATACACACACACACACATATAACACCCCATGCTAGAGTTGGTCTGGAGGTAGACATGAAGCCTGACCGTCTTTTATGTTAGTAACCCTTGAGGAAGGAATTATACATTCCGAAACGTTGGCGAACTAATGTGTTTCATTATTTGACCAATCCCGTGAACCACAAGCCGTAATTGGTCGAGACTCGACAATAGCAGGATTTTCGACACTAGCTTGTCAGCTAGGTCGAATTCAGTCGCTGTCTGGAGGAGAATTCTAGCGGCCGACTGCTCTGATCGATAGTTTTCCGTGTTTTTTCCGATCAACACCAGGTGAATGCCGGAACACTACCCTAACAAATGGGCCACGGACCGTGCGCGATCGTTCTTTCCTCTTCCTTGTCCTATTCTCACCTTACACACACACACACACACACACATACTCTAACATGCACTATACTACCACACATGCACTAGGGCAGTGCTCCGCTGGTGGGAGATACCTGGTTGGGGAAACTGTTAGCCGACGGTAGGTGGGCGCCGCATCTGGCCATCCAGCGGGGGAATACCACCGCCACCTCCCGAACACGAAAACAACACGTACTACATTTAAGGGACTAATGACCATAGTTGACGCGCCCGGAATCACTAACAATCAATCCCTTAAATGAATAAAATAAATAAATGCTCTGCCTCAGCCTTTTCGCCGGCCAACGCGGTTTGGCCAGGTCTTTGGTTTAGACTAGGGGTTCGTATCGACTAGGGGTTCGTACGTTTACGGGGATCGTATCGATCCTCTTGAGGGTCAATGAAATTTTGAAGGGGGTCAATGATGATCAAGTGGACCATTGAGGGTGTTTAGCCGAATATGAACAGACGATCGATGAAATATCACAATCCCATTGGTTAAACAAGCATTAAATGAACTTGATAATTGTTTTCTGATAAAAAGCAACAAAATTCAATAAATTGCAAATGCGTTCCTCTCCTTTCGTGTCTGTTGTTTATTATCAGAAGCAGAGTCGTAGCGAAGCTAGTGCAACTGGTGTACCGCACCGGAACCGCTGGAAGCAGGGGGCTCTGATATGAACCCATCTACACGGAAGTCGACGAAGAATAAAGCAGATCACAATCAATGCTTATTTTCACCGTTGCGCCAGACATATTCCAGTGACAATTGAAGGGTTGAGAATTATAAGGGTACTTAACTGCGTTTTCACCATTTTCCAGAACAGTGAAAACAAAGTTTGTAAATACTGTATCTCACTTAACACTTCAAATATTCATAAGATAATCACTGAAGGCAAAGTCTTATAGGTTTATTAGTAAAATAAATATTTAACAACTGCCATTAACTTTATTTTCTTGTTAAAATTTGTATTGTAACCATGTTCCTTCAGGTTCTTAGAATTCAGCTTCGAATTTTCAACAGCAAAAGCTATTGGGGCCGACCTGGATGGCCAAGGTGGCTAAGAGCGAGTACCGACTCAGCGCTTCGGTCCGAAGGGTCGCGGGTTCGAGTGCCGCCTTGGGTATGGCTGTATGTCCCATGTCTTTGTGTGTGTTGTCGCGGAGGGCCTCGCGTTCTGCTGACCCCAGATCAGAGGAGCCCGCAAGAGTGTTTGTCTAGTGTATGGTCAAATATGCGTCCCTTCGGGACGTAAAGGGCAACCGGCTGTCGGCTGGAAAAACGTCATAGGAGAAAAAAAAAAGCTATTGGGAATTTTCGACAGCAAAACAGGGCCTTGGTGACGAAAAAGTGGATAAATCCAGTTGCTAAATTTAGAAAAAAAATCCCCTTAAACTGTAGTGTAGACAAAATCCGTGTTTTGTGGATCCTTGATACCTAAAACTCGAATGACGGAAAAACGTGACTGTCTGTCCGTCCGTGAACAACGCTAGCGGCTAAACCATTCAGCCGATTATCTCCAAAATTGATATTCCCCTATCGATCGGACTAATGTCGTGGCCCTAGAATTTGAAACATGTTTTAATTTTGTGTGTGGGTGGGGGAAGGAGTACTTTACAAGAAGCCCTTGGGATATTTTCAAAATTTTCAAGAAAATGACTCCATTGTTTTTTATTAAATTTTGTTGTTGGATAGTGTAAAGAGAATGGTGCAGGTTCTCATTTTCATTGAGAACTCTGATAATTCAAAAATTGCAAAAATTGAATTTTTTTTGCCTCTTCCTACAACTACAATTATAAAGATATATTTTTCCTATAATGAAATCTGTTCCTTTAATATAGATTTTCAAATGAGATCACGTACAATATTTCGCAAATTTGAATACTTTTCGAGTAATTTTGCATGAAAGCACGTGCTGTTTAAGCACCACTAGTTTGATTCTTTAAAACCCTCATTTTTCTCTAATGTTCATTAGTATTCGTTGTAGCCTGAAAAAGGGGGGAAAAATCCATGTCCTCGAAATGTCGCAGAACAAGCTTTGGCTACCTAATGAAAAATAAAAACTTTTACGTTTAAAATTATGTGATTCTGCGTTATTTCTAATAGATTTTTTAAAATTACTGTCTATCAGAAAATCTGTGGTCAAAATTGTCAAATATATTTGATTTTAATAGTGACAATTTCCTGTTTATTAACAAAAATAATTCATGCTCCTTAATGGCTGCAGCAAAGATAGTATCCCTAAACTCCTACGGAGAGCGCCAGTTGTGGGATCACGTACACAAATAGTACCTTTCTAATATTTTAGCACAAGGAAGGTTCAAGATTATCATTCATCATTATCATAGTTGGAGGTTTTAGATGTGAGATCGATGAAAACAAAATGGCAGACCATATTCAATGCACAAAAGACAATAAGAAAACATGTTAATTTCAGTTTTGTCAAAATATCAGGTAGTACGCTTATAATTCTTGACCCTTCAATTGGTGGCTATAACATTAGAGACATTTCATGCAAATTTCCATGTAGTGTTTGGATAAGCGCACTACTTCTACCCTTAAATTTTGTAAATACTGTTTCATGACAAATTTATAAATTCTCACAAAATGGTTTCACCCTCCCCACACCACGGTCTATAAGTGTCCAGATCTATTCAGTAACGTAAAAATCGAAATTACTGTTATCTTCACGGGGCAGATAGCAATCTTTATGACCCGATGTACTAGCTTCCTTTTGACGAATGATCCCCCAAGTTTTAGCATGCGCGTGCATCGGCAGCGAAGCTTGTAGAACCTCAGAACCCCCCGTTATGTAATTTTTTTTTGTTTCTCACGTCGTAATAATAGCATTATATTTGTATACATTATTGCATTTGTAAGTAAAGTGCTTCAAATGATTTCCATTGAGGTTTCTAGAGAACTCAAAAGTTTCTGCGAAAAAGAGATCAGAATTGCGCATTTGGAAGAAACTCTCAAACGAACTTTTCTAAAAAATGGCTCAAATTTTGCGTACAGGACTAGGTTTTTCTCTTCTATAATATTCTTTAAGCCATATTTCAGTTCTGTTTCAGTTCTTAGGGGCCCGAGAAGTTGAGAAAATGTTAGAGAAAAAAGTCCTTTGGGCGGCAAAAGATGGCAGCTGGGAAGAACGGAAAAGCTAGCTCACACTAGAGAGATTAGAAAACTATCTAGTACGAGAAAATCTGTGCCATTTTGTCACTAGTTGTTTTTTTAAATTGGAATTTGTTGTTTATTTCTCGGATAACCCACCACGAAACAGGTGTAGTTTCTTGGGAGGGCGAAATTGTGAAGTTCCGCGGGTGTCAAGATGAAATGTGTGCAAACATGCGCATTTTCCGGGAGAAGAGATGCCTTTTTGTCGGAATACGCAGCATGTAGTACGCATTTATTCAGACGGAACTGATGCGGCCCACATCTTCCGGTTGCAATGGGACGCCTGACGATTCACATCCGGGTCACACCCTTGAAGCCTTTTTCACAGTTTTCCTGTTGGGTAGTTGCGAATGCTTGCTTGCAATCATTCATGCGATTCTATTTGCCGCTGCCTTGCTAGAATGCAATGGTAATAAACCGTGAATGTTTTTTTAAGGACCATCTCGTGTTTCATTATTATTATTATTATTATTATTATTATTATTATTATTATTATTATTATTATTATTATTATTATTGAACCGGCCATTTCTGACCAGGCTACACGTTTTCTTCCGAGACCCAGTCATATTCTATCCTGAATAGAGACGTGTGTAATTATGGGGATCAGCTTTTCGGCTGATTCCCTTCCTAAGAAAAGGTTGTTAAGCCTTGAATTATGAATTATGCGGTGATAGGATGATGACGAGAGGTGATCGTGGCCTTTTTGAACCATCCCAGCATTAATCTGTGTGACCGAAGGAAAGTACGAAAACCCCGGTCAGGATGACCGGCCCTGGGAGCGAACCTGGACCTCCCGACTGCGAAGTCATCTCGCTACGCACTGAGCCACTTCGCTCGGTTATAATAATAATAATAATAATAATAATAATAATAATAATAATAATAATAATAATAATAATAATAATAATAATAATAATAATTACTCGCATTCTACTTACGAAGTGTAGATAAAGTATTGTAATGCTGCAGCAAAAAATGATGATCGAAACAAAAACTCGATTTGTGGAAGAGTACATACACGAACTGAATAAATCGTGTTCCAATATGTAGTAAATTTCATCCTATAATCCGATGTGTAGTGAGAATCCACGTGTGAGTCCTTACAAATTCACTAATGAACAACAATACATTAGTGAATTTGTGAGTACAAGTGGTTAGAACTATTTCTGATGAAACAAAAGTTTTCTGTGAATATGAGCTCTAATTTGCGGGTTGGTTGTTAGTGATTCCGGGCACGTCCACTACAAGGGTCATTAGTCCAGTAAGTGTATTGCATTTTTTTACATCGGGAGGTGGCGTACATCTTCCCCCGCTGGATGGCGAGATCCGGCGCCGACCGTCGGCTAGCGGGGTTTTCCCCTAACCAGGACTCTCCCACCTACAGGGCACCGCCCCAGCCGGGACAAGCTCTAAGCTTCCGACCGGTCTCTGGGAATACGTGGTAGTGTAGTGCATGTTTGTATGTGTGTGGGTGTGTGTGACTAGCTGACAAGCTAGTGTCGAAAATCTTGCCACTGTCGGAACCCGAGCCTAGGACCTCCCGGTCAGATTTGCGGATTTTCAGAAACTTTCAAGCGACGTTTTCTCAAAGCGTGCTCAAAAATTTTCCATGGAGATTTGCATTTAGGACAAGAGTTTACTCTTCTATAATATTCTTAAAGTCACTTTTTAGTTCTATTAGGGAACCGAAAAATTGAGGAAATGTGAAAAAATGTCTTGGAGACACCGATAGATAGCAGCTGGGAGGAGCGAGGGACAAAACGGAAAAGCTAGTCCGGGCTAGAGAGATTAGGAAAGTAACTAGTTCGAGAGAGGCGTGATATTCTGTGGCACTATTAGTTTCGTCCTTAATGTGTTAGATTTTCCCTGTTCATCAAAAATCAATCAATGTACCGGGTTTTGTGTGGATGTATAAATTGAACAAATCACATCTTCTTAGTTTAACATTGAAATCACTCTATTCTATCTGTACGACATCTACCATGGATAAAATTACTGTGACATCGGTTATGACGAGCCCACTTCAACGCACAGTTCAAGTTCGGGGCTGAAGTTGGGATCTACGAGTAGTAAGAAGCTATTTTCACTTTTAAAGCGACGACTTACAAGTTGCGGGATGTTCGCAAGGTTCGAGTTTATTATTGGTATTTTGAGGTCGCGTATTTGCTGTCTAGGACCACGCGGACATACACCTGCACTTTCAGAGACTCGGTTACATTTATTCCGTGGCAAGTGCCTTTGACTCCTTTGGGGGGGGGGCAGCATTATGCTGGATCCAATTTTTATCTCCTAGGGTTGCTAGTCCTGAAGAAACATTATTATTATTATTATTATTATTATTATTATTATTATTATTATTATTATTATTATTATTTAATCATGTCTTTTTCTGGCGAGGCATAAGTCGTAAATCTTGACCACTAATTAATTAAAATATTACATTTTAAAGTTGGGTGTCGCAATGGACATAAATATAACTAGCGGCGCTAAAACAGCACGTACTTTCTCGCCCGTATTTTCACGCAAAATTACGCAAAAGCACTCAAATTTTCGAAAAATTGTACATATCTTTATTCAGAATCTATCTTTAAGGAACATATTTCATTAAGGTATAAAATCTCTATCTTCAAGGTTTTAGTAGTAGGAAGACTCCGAAAAGATTTTGAACTTTTGCAATTTTCGAATAATCAGGGTTTTTAAGGAACATGAGACCTGCCCCTTTCTCTTAAACGTCCTTCACACTATCCAACAACAAAATTTAATCAAAAACGATGAAGCCATTATTTTAAAAATGTCACAGGGGTTCATGTAAAGTACCCCCCAAAATTAAAATATCGGTTTTAAATTCAAGGGGCCGCGACATCAGCTTTATCGATTAGGGAATATCAATTTTGTAGAAAATCAGCTGAACGGTTTTATTGGCTAGCTAAACCGTTGCTCACAGATGAACAGATAGACACGTTTTGCTGTCATTCAATTTTTCAGTATCAAGGACCCACAGACTTGGGTCTCTAGTTTTCCTCGTGGATTCAAACGTTCCATTCTTATTCTAAATTTCAAATCTTCAACCTGATTCGCCTACTCGGACTTATTTCGAAGTTTTAAACAATTTCCGCCGGACCGTGCAGTATTACAGCGAACCATTCCGCCGTCATAGGACAACGAGGAAGTGGCGCTCATAATGTTTTGTCCGTCATTGACTACAAGTCTCCACTAACCACCATGGCTCTCTCCGAACTTCTTGCGTAATGATCATGATGGCTGCGACTCGGCAACAGCTTCTCAAAGAAACGTTATAACGCGTTTGCGGTGTGCTTAGGGTTGCCATAAGGATATCAATGGAATTCAGGACATTCGAAATATATTTCAGAGCGGATTGTTTATTTTTTATAACTAAATAGTATATCAAGCAAAGAACAAAACAATAGACAAAGATAAATTACATTGCACTTTCAAGAATAACAGGGTGACCACTCTTTTTCAGGGACGAATTTCCCTGACTTTACCGGGATTTTTCTCGTAATTTTTATTTTTCCATGACCAAATTTGTGAAATGTTTCAGGGTATTTAAATAACATACCAAATAAAGCATGACTGGGCGGTATTATAACACTGTTATTGACAGCCCTCATCCTTTTGGAATTCCAGATTCTCTTGGACTAACACATTGTGGGACACATGCATTCAGATTTAAAACACACAGTACATTCCTTTATTATTCAGTTGTCAGATTGCTCCGTGACAAGATAAAAATAACATAATTTACTAGAATTAACCTCTTATGTTCTCTTACGTAGCGCATACTTCTATGATGTACTAGTTCACTAATCTTTCCTAAACGCCGTTTTTTGTAAGATTGTGTGGAATTATAACAAAGTAAAAAAAAACAGGACATTTGGCAGAAAGAAAAATCTGGTAGGTTAGCGGGACACATGTCGATATTCAGGACACAACCCGCTTTTTCAGGACATGTGGCAACTCTGTGTGCCGTTTGTTGCTATGGAGTTTTGAATGACTATTGCGCACTAGCGCAGCTTGATCTGTGGAGCCGAAGCGATTTTGTGTGATGCGTTTGTTGCGGAAGGTGAAGCACTCTCAAAATTGCCCTTTTACCTGTTAGAAAGGCGCTCTCGCACTGGGTAGTCTTAGGATGATGTGAAAGTCATTCATAAACTAAACCTCTTTGTGTTTTTAAAGTATTATTGTAAAGTGTTTCTTCTGACAACGGTGAAAGGTGCATATCGGAATTTGGGTAGTCAGGTCGAAGAGCAGGCCTCATGGCCTGAACCACGCCACGGAAAATAAGGCATAATTGAATTGAATTATTTATTATTTTATTCTTCTATTATTCTTTACTTCTCCTCAATTTACTTAATATCTCAAAATTTTCAAGGATTTTTATTTATTGAAATTTGTGACTAATGTCAACAGATAATGAAGAGGTAATCGTTAATCGAGAAAACTAACTTTTTCTGAATTTCATTGATTTTTTAAAAATATTTTTGAATTTTGAAAAATATTTTTTTTAAAAATATTTTTTAAATATTTTTAGGAGCACATACTCAATTGAATTCCCATCCTTCAGCTATCTCGCACACAGGACTAGCAGTTGGTCTCCAGAATATTATTTCATTTGGGGTTTGCCCAATTGCAAACTAAGAGTTAGATAAACAGGTGTTTCTTCAATTTGGGAAACATCCGACGCATGGTTTAGGGGCTAGTAGTGTTCACGAACGGACGAACGTTTTGCTTTCAATTGTTTTTCCGGCTTCAAAGACCCACAAAACAGGAATTTTGGCTACACTACGTGTTAGAGGATTTTCGGATAATTTATATTTGGATAGATAATTTTGCAACCGGATTTATCCACTTTTTCGTTATCAGGGACCGGCAATGAATTTTTTCTGCCGAAAATCCGCCGTTTTTTCGCGCAGCATTACATAACTTTCTCTATACTACGTATATTACTCCTTATATACGTACGTATACGAGAAAGTAAAAAGAAATGGTAAGGTATTGAGTCCATTCAGCAGTCCACTTCAATGAAGTGGATGCTTCGGCCGGGGAAGACCGGTCGGAGACAAAAGCTCCCCCGCGGGGCCCCTGGCCTTGGTCTCCGTCCCACGTCGCCTGGTGACGCGTTGCGGCACTTCCGCAGCATCCCCGAAGTCCCTCGCGAGGAAAACGCGCCCGGTCCATTGATCTCTTCACAGGATGAGTCATTTCAAGGAAGAAACAAGTGGTGCTGCAATATCACATACTGTCTCGCACAGTTTCTAAGTTTTGCAATTTTCGAAATATCAGGGAGTTCGACAAAAATGAAAAGTCCGCCATTCTTTTAAGAGTCCCTTGTTGTATCTGGGAGGGGGGAATTAAGAAAACTTTGGAGCAATCTTTGAAAAAAGTTTTTAAAAATATTTTTTTAAACCAATCAGAAACTGCGTGAACACTACATTCTTTCAAAAAATTCTACATGACCTCTTTTAAACATCTGATTTTTTTAGAACAGATTTTTTTTAAGACAAAAATATCTATCTTCAAATTTGTAGTTTTGCACTGTTACATTTTTTGCAATTTTGAAAAGTGTTCGCCGGAAATGGAACTAGCATCACCTTTTTACCGTTCTTTGATACATATGAGAAAATATAAAGAAAAAATTAGGACCGTTTTTGATAATATAAGTGTTTTAAAATTGTCCTAAATTTCACGTAAAAATAGACGAAAACTACTCATATTCGAAAAATTGTACATGATCATATTTCAAGATCTGTCTTTCCACAACTTATTTTATTGAGGAAAAATTTTCTTATCTTCAATATTGTAGTGTAGGAAGACTCCGAAAAAAATTGAACGTTTGCGATTATCGAAAAAATCGGGAATTTCAACGAAAATGAGCCGCGAGCCATTATTTTAAGCATCCTGTAACTATTCGAAGACAAAGTTTAATAAAAAATATTGCAGCCTTTTTCGATAAAAGTTTGAAAACGTTTTATTGTATCAAAATAGCTTCATGTAAAATATCCCCAAAAGTTAAATATTCTTTACATCGTGTTGGATGAAGTAATTTACTACGTATAGAAACCTACATATATCCCCTTTTTCGTTACCGGAGGCCGACAATATGGGTTTGTGTAAAAAAAAATACACAATTTTCAAGCGCACGATTATCGTACTTTCTCTTCTTACGAAGGGCGTGAAAGTTTAAAAAATAACCCCTGTCGTCTTCTAAATTGAAGCAAAAAAATTCTAACAATTTTTTGCTTTAATTGTGCTGCTGTGAAGTGCTTGGTTCTGCACCGCAGTTTCTATAACGCTCGGAAGTTTACACTTAGTGAGTCAAAGCTTTGAAAATGTGTTGAAATACCTGTTTTCGGGTACAGACGAAGAAAATACAGAATTTGTGAATTGACTAAAATTGGATGCAAATTTTGGCTGTGTTGAATCGCGACCCTGCGACTGCATCCGATAGATCGTCAGAACTGTACTCCTCCAGCCTGCCGTCAGAATTGCAGTGCTCTTGCTGTTCACGAATGACAGGGTGAGAGATAATCCGGGCGTGCGGTTCAAGGGTATGCGCTCACCACGTCCACCAGACCTAATCAACAAACACAATTCCCTGTCATACGCAAATAGTTCAACACTATACAAAACTATAATCAGACCACTACTGCTTTATGCATGCCCCATATGGACAAACGCAGCCCCCACAAATGTCAATAAAATTCAAGTAATGCAAAATAAATTTTTAAGATTAATCACAAACTCCCCCTGGTTCATAAGTAATAAATAACTTCTTTCAGAATTAAACATCAATACAATAATAAACCAAATATCACACAACTTCTACCAAAACCTTACAGACATATCAGCAGCATCCCATTACAAACTACCGAAAAATCCAACACACACTCGAATAAAAAATATATTTCCTTTTAAAGCCTTCCTCAAAATTTTAGCCAACCATGATTCTTAACCCCGAGGTTCTCCCCCTAGAGTATCCTCTTCAATGTATAGATTAAGTTAGCTTAGATATTCTAACTAGAATAAGTCTGAAAATAGATCTTTAAAGTAAATGTACTGAACGATGTAAACCATCCAAAATTAATAATAAAGACAAGTGACGAGAAAAAAACGCCCACCAGACGCTCACTACGCCCATCAGACGCTCACCACGCCCACCAGACGCTCACCACGCACTCGCACACTATAGGCAGTTGCATATGAAATGTAGTTCGAAAGTGATCTGCTTTAGGTGGCCGCAATTAACTTGTATATGTACTAGTATGTGTATGCTTACTAGGTAATGCAGTCGATTCGGGTTGTAGTTTGGTTCAACACGCACGCACGCACGCGCACGCGGTTCACTATATCCGATGTCAAAACTAAATAGAATTTCCCTACAATGATTGATTTTTTTTAAATTGTGTGATACAGTCAAATACATTAACAGCACAAACTTAAGATTTCAATATCTTTATTTCTCCTTAAAAAATAAATTATTTTTAATTGTTTGTAGATTCTTTATTAGCAATTTCTCTGCATCCTTCTCCAGAGTTCGTGCTATCTCCGTACTTGATTCAGATTGTCCATTGTCTCTAAATATCGCCTTGTTTCATGGAATATCAAGTACCACCAAGCTTGAAACTAAAGCAAGCAAAACGCACGTCGCCGCCGCCATTTGTAGCCCACGCAGGATCTGACCTTTCCGCAATGTAACAGTGGAAGTACTATCTACTAGTAACTACTATCACCTCAAGGGAGATTTTCTCGAATATAACCTTCGGCCAACTATATTTTTTTCGAAGCTGCCTGATGTTAGAATTTTTGCCACTCAGGCGATCTATTATTTGCCAGAAGGGAATTAATTTTCAGGACATTGTATTTTCTACGCTCACTGTACCCGAGGTTCATGTTCACTTTAACCGAATCTTTTTATGCTTATTTGTAATGTAAATGTGACGGGACCAGAGACTTAAATTCACTATGACCAAAGGTTGACCATATCCAAGTTCACTATAACCGGAGTTGACTGTATATAGATATAACCTAGTATGTATGTATGTATGTATGCATGTATGTATGTATGCATGCATGCATGCATGCATGTATGGATGCATGCATGCATGTATGGATGCATGCATGCATGCATGTATGGATGCATGCATGCATGCATGTATGGATGGATGGATGCATGGATGCATGGATGCATGGATGGATGGATGCATGGATGGATGGATGCATGGATGGATGGATGCATGGATGCATGCATGCATGCATGGATGCATGCATGGATGGATGCATGCATGCATGGATGCATGCATGCATGGATGGATGCATGCATGCATGCATGGATGCATGCATGCATGCATGATGCATGCATGCATGGATGGATGCATGCATGATGCATGCATGGATGCATGCATGCATGGATGCATGCATGCATGGATGGATGGATGCATGTATGGATGGATGCATGCATGCATGGATGGACGCATGCATGGATTCATGCATGGATGGATGCATGCATGGATGGATGCATGCATGGATGGATGGATGCATGCATGGATGGATGCATGCATGGATGGATGCATGCATGGATGGATGCATGCATGGATGGATGCATGCATGGATGGATGCATGCATGGATGGATGCATGCATGGATGGATGCATGCATGGATGGATGCATGCATGGATGGATGGATGCATGGATGGATGGATGCATGCATGGATGGATGGATGCATGCATGCATGGATGGATGCATGCATGCATGGATGGATGCATGGATGCATGCATGGATGGATACATGGATGCATGGATGGATGGATACATGGATGGAAGGATGGATGGATGCATGGATGGATGCATGTATGTAGACCTGTTGAATTTGAAAGCGTATTAGGTAAATTGTTCTATCATGTTGATTTTGAAAACGTGGGAGTTGGCGGCTTGCAGAAACGGAATCCCTTTGGAAGTCCAATTTCCTCAACAGTAATATATAAATATTAGTGACCCAGACCTCCAGATCTTTCCTTCTCTTGATCCTCTTTCTCTCTCAAATTAAAGAAATTTTTATGCTCTAATTTCCAACAAAGTAATTCTTTCAAGCATGTTTGACAGTTTGTCAAAGTTTAGTAAATGCAGTGACCAAGATGTGATTTCATTTTAACAAAATGTCTTGCAATTATGGAAGAATATACTGGAATTGAAATATAATATTTGTAGAAATAACTGCATTTTATTTTACTTTTTGGTAATGTATTGACTTTATGCATTTCCTATTTGAGAACTATTTGACTTTGATCAGCATTTTTATAATAGCATTCCTTATTGAATATTTTAATTGAAATATTACAAATTATTATAAGTACAAATTATTCATATAAATTATTATTATATTAAATGTAATGAATGCGAAGATAACATTTTGCAAACAATGTAATCGGGGACCTTATTGAAAGTTACGTTATGTGATTGTTTCAGGGACAATGCTTCTAGATCGGGAGAATGAAAAGAAGAATCGTGGAAAAACTACTAAGTAAGTTAATCTTTCTTACAATATTATTAGCTTCAGAAACAAGTTGAATGTAATGAAACATAATAAATATCATAATAATTCATTTGGAAATAGTGTAATATTCATTGGTGCTGATTTGTAACTTCTTGTTTTTAAATATCATTGGTGTAAACCACAAATCCAACTGAACACATCCAAATCTGTGCATAATGTTGTTGAAAGAAAACCATTTTCCTGGTATGGAAATATATTACGGTTTTTGATTGCAGATATTTAACAAAAGAAATACCCTAAACCACCTCTACTGAAAAATAGTTTCTGAATGATAGGGGTTCAAGGGTTAATCATAATACTTAATAGGATATTTGTCATTTCAATTTATGAATTAAAAGAAATTTGTTACTATCTTATGTATTCTACATTTAGTACTATTTTTCTCTGTTTTAAATTGAATACTAGATACCCTTTTTAAAAATGTATTTATGTATATATTTATTTATTACCAAACAAGGTATAAGTTCACAAATAGGTATACATAGTTTCGGTTCACAAAAAATTACAATTTCATTAATTAATTTTATTGTTTTTCAGACATATATTAATAAACTGAACATTTTTACAGATTACTCCCAGATGATATCTGTGATAAATTAAAGGATTTGGATCTTAAAGGTTCTGAACCTTCGGAAGGGAAGTTAAATATTTCTTTGAAACATAATACTTTCTCTGAAGGGAATTTAAGAGACAATTTTTCCAAAATGAGAGATACAAGGAAAAACAATTTTGGAGATGACATCAACAAAATAGGTGATCAATTGAGAAATGTCAGAATTGCAGAAAAAGAATGTAACTTCCCTGCTAAGAATGCAGAAATAGTCCTCAATATTCTGTGTGACAAAAATGTTCAGGATAACAAAAACTACAAAATAGATAGTAATATAAATTGCGATGAAGAACAACCACTTTCTAATGAAAGGAAGATAACAAAAACAGATGTATTGAAAGATGAAAAAGTGTATATGAAAGCTAAATCTGATTCTTCATCTTTGGTACATAATGAGGTAGAGAAAGAAGTTGATGAAAATGCAGAGAGAAGGAATTATGTATCTGATGATTCCAAGAAAACTGATGAAAATGTGGAAGTTGTTTCTCGAGGACCTGAGAAACCACAAAAGAGTTATCATCAGAATGATTCACCGTATAATGTGAGTACTTTGTCTTATTAAGAAACTGAAGATAATGTGTATAAAAATTAACATAATGTGTATAAAAATAGTGAAAATATGAAGTGGTTTTGTCAAACTTTACTGAATTCTTTCTTTTAGACATATTCTCGTGGACATCACAGTGGAGGAATAGTACGTGTATCAGAGCCACCGCCTCCTCAGCCAACTATGAATGATTATCAGACATGGACAAATAATTCACAATTATTAAATATTATTCCAAATGTAAGTGCAAATGCTGCCTTTCCATTTTTCTCTTTTTTGTTTTCTTTTCTTTTTTTTTCCTTTTTCTTTTTTTCTTTCCTGCGGATATAGGTTCTGACATGTATTGAAAAGGTTAGTTAAGAGACATTTGAAAAAAATTTTCATTTCCAGGAACAAGTGCCCTATTCTCCTAGAATGGCTGGAGCACCAACTCCAAATATCAATACTTTTCTGCATACTGAACAAGGAATTTCTTCTGATGACGATGTGTATTTAATGTGTGGTCAGATACTCCAGGAGCATCCCTACATTTATAATATGTGCGAGAATTTAAGGTTTGTATAGTCATTAAATTAATAGCTATTCATGTTTCAGATACCGCTTAAAAATGAGTTTAAAAAATAAATCGGTACATATATTACATTGTAATTATAACTTTTTAGCGAAATATGGGTGATGGACAGCAAAGGAGAAATAGTATACTTAAGAAATACTTTAAATCACATTCTTTTTACTCATGAAAACTAATATTATTTTACTTATAATCAGGTATACCATTCTTGTTGACCATAAACATGTTAATTGTTGAAATATCTTTAAATCTTAAATAATAAAAAAATATCTTTAAAAAAAATTATTTTCAGTTCAGATTTTAATTGAACATTACAAATTGATGAATTGATGAGCTGTACTCCGTTTTTTTTTAAATTCATTATAGTAGCTTCTGTTTTAACTGATTGCTGATTTAATACTTTTTAAGTTGACATAAGAAAAATATAGATTTTTCGAAAACATTATTTTGTTTAAGATTTTGATTTTGATCTTTTGAATACAATATTGAAAATATTTACTTTTCTTATACAACACTTATGGAAATATATCCCTAATGAAAATATTAACTTTTCAGTTTTTTTGTATTAATGATGAAAATAAACGCAAAATTGAATTACATGTCAGTGGGGTTCCAAAAGCTTCCACGAGATAAAATATTGTAGCTTAATTTTTCATATTTCTTCTATTTCGTATTTAATTTCACTTGTATTATGTTAAGGTACCTATAAATAAATTTCATCCTCAGTAGCTGTGTTTCTACTTGAATCTTTGGTAATTGAATTAAGTTATACCATGTTCTTTGTAAATTTCAATAATAAGAGAGTCATCTTTACATTGAATATTTAGTATTGTTTATAGTATCTAACAATAGTTTTGTGTAAGGCAGTTTATGTATTGTATATAAAATGTTTAACATTCTGTTTTGAACAGTTTCAGTTCCAACTATATCAAGGAATATTGGACTGGTGACAATGAAAACATAAAAGATAGTATACCACCTAGCCCTCCTGAGGACAGTGGTACTTCTTCACTTGGCTCACCTGGAAGTTATCAGCCCCCATCAGTGGAGCACGATTCAGGAGTAGATTCTCCTCCCCATGGAATTGATTACCCCTCTGAAACACTATATGAAAACAAAGGAATGAGGGTCTCAGACAGTCAGGAGGGGAAAGTTACTCAAGAATGGTCTGAGGTATGGCCAACTTGCAATGAGAGATTATATCCACAGGGAGGGCAAGACTTGCAGAAGAGATCAGACATGCCAGCTGGGCAAGTGATGCAGCAGGGACTATTTCCACAAGGCACACAGCAAAGATTGCTCCCACTTGCCAGCAACTATGTACAGGAAAATCAATACAATCAACTTCAACATGAGATAGCAGACATTCAAGGCCAACCAACCATTCATAAACAAAACATTCAAAGTCAGCCATTCATTCGTGAACAAAACATTCAGGGCAAGAAAATCATTCAGGAACAAAACATTCAGAAACAAGACATAACAGACCAGCAAATCATTCCGGAAAAAAATATATGTTCCCAATTGCCAATTGTTCCGGATAAAACCCAAGTTGGTCAAATGATTCAGGAGGGAAACCAAGGCAGGCAAATCAAAGACAAGAGATCAGATATGCAAGGTGGGCAAAGTATTTCACAGTGTGCCAAAATCCCAGTACCTTTTCGTTACATATTACCTAAGCCTTCTTCAGCAAAAGAAAGGTTCCAGAACATACTAGATAAGGAACGAAGGTTACTTGCATGGGTGAAGATTACTGAAAAAGTAATAGCAGATCCAAAGCAATTGGAAAGTCAAGATGCAGAAGGAGATACGTACGTATTCCATTAACATATTAGAAATACAGTTTTTATTTTTTATTTTCATCAATTATGTTTAAACCTCTTTTGATTTTTGAAAGAAAGAGTAAGTGTTCAATCTTTCTTGACTTAAGTATGTCATAGAAACTTAAATGCTTAGTAGGGAAAAGAATATCCAAGTACTTTCTTCTAAGAGTGTTTAGGTGTAGGGCCCCACTGAAACTGATTCAATAAGTAACAGCATAGACTAAACAGCATAGACATCTTTACTCTATGGTAACAGTATCTTCTGTAATTAAGTACAGAACTGATTCATTAAGTAAATGCAGTACATATTGTATCGAGCTCAGTCAAAACATTTGTTTCTTCTCTTCCACTATTTCTTCAGTTTCTTGTTTTCTTCTTCATTTCCTTAATCTCTTCTTTCCCTTCTGCTTCTCCTCTTCTTTCCCTTCTCTTCCTCCTCCTTCTTTCCCTTCTCTTCCTCCTTTCTCTTTTCTGCCTTCTTCTCCTCCTCCTCTTCCTTGTTCTCTACCCCAGAATTGCAGTCACCTTCAATCCTGGTCCACATCAAAATCCTTTTCATCTCTACTCTTTCCCTTTCTTAACTTCTGGTTACTTTCCTTCTCTTGCTTTTTCTCCTCCTTCTACACTTCCCTTTCTTAACTTCTGGTTACTTTCCTTCTCTTGCTTTTTCTCCTCCTTCTACACTTCCTCCTTATCCTTCCATTTCTCCTCTGTAACCCAGTTACTGCAACATGCATGTAATGCATAAACATTTAGCAGAGCCTAGGGTTGCTAAAATAGAGGGTTTCCTAATAATTGATATGAGAGAGCAAATCTAAGCTAATGTTATTATGGAGGTGAACTAATGTTACGTGATGTTGTTGATAAAAGATGGGTGTGGTAATATCAGAAGCCAGTAGTGAATTCAAGAGAGAGGGTAAGAAGGCATCACATCTAAATCACTATTCAATCCATTTGTTTCAAGCTCGCAATTAAAAGATGAGGATCTGTTCTGAAATGGAGCCCCTCTCCCTAGAAACTTTCTGTATCTGCGCATTCAGATGAGTTTAGCACTTAATTTTCCTTGTGAGAGAATTAATGAATGAAACAATGGGAACTAATTGTATAATCTAATATAAATATGATTTTTGCAGTGTAATTTACATAAAAAATGCAAGGTTCCTTGTAAAACAGTCAGATTCCTTGTATTTAAAAAATATTTATAATATAACTCGTGCTCTCCTTTAAAAAAAAAAAAAAAAAAAAAAAAAAGTACAAAAATTTACTTGCAATAAACTTGTTTCTTCGGTTTTTCTTGTACATTTTTTTTTTCATTTTCACATATTCAATGAATGTGACTATGATTTCTATGATCTGGGTGATTCATAAAATTCATTCATTAAATAATGGTTGCTTGTAAACAAAAGTCATAGTTAATAGTGTTATACATGTGATCTTTCCAATAGATGGAGATTTATTTTTATTAATTTTTTCAATATTCTTTGTTCTGTGGTTTAAATATTAAACACTTGGGAAGGAGGAATATCAGGAATTAATTACTCTTACATTTAATTAAAAGGGTTGTATTTAATTTGAAGAGAACTTTCTTTGCAGGAACTTGATGATTGCATGCTGCAATAAGTTTGAAAGTCATTTGGAAATGATTTATGCAATGGTCGAAAAATTGCGACAAAAGCCTAATTCTCTCACCATTAGAAACAAACAGGGACATTCTGCTTTGTACCTGGCTTGTGAAGTTTTGTATGATGTACCTGAAGTTGCAGCATATATTGCTGAAGCACTAGTGGAACAAAAGGTTGATGTAGCAAATGTGAGTAAATTACAATTTTATTAGTTTATTATTTATAGTTTAATGAATTACACATACTGTGATTAATCAATTAAATTGCAATCCTTCCAAGAAAACTGTTCTAAAAAAAGATTGTTTAAGATATCTAATTCCATTTTCTTTATAGTTTTTTTTTTGTATATACTTTATAGTTTGAAGTAACCCAGTGTTAACTAGGCAGCACAAAATTAAGACATTCATATTAGACAAAAAAAAAATGAATCCTTTCTAGAGTGTAAAAGGATGTATTTTTATTTTCACTGCCCTACTCTGCTTTGTCCCTGCTCTACTCCACTTCCCTCGGTCCTGTATTGTCCTTCACCCCCTTCCCCACCCCTCTGCCCCCTACCACTCCCCAAGGCCCCATACCATTCCTCTCTGGTTCCCCTCTCCTTCATCCCATACCACTCTACCTTGTGCCACTTCCCTCTGATGTAGTTCCCTCAGCCCCTTTCCTCTCTCCTCCACCTTTCACCTCTACCTTTTACCACTCTCCTTTTGCCCTCTATCTTTCACCACTCCCCTCTTGCCCTCTCCCTTCTACCCTTTATTACTCCCCTCTTGCCCTTTCCCCTTTGCTTTTTACCACTCTCCTCTTGCCCTCTCTCCTCCATCACAGACCATTTTCCTTTGCCCATCTATTCCCATCTGCCTACCTCCTCTATGACATACCTCACCCCACCCCATTCTGCTAGGCCCCAATCTACCGCTCCATACTCTGTTCTCCGGGCTCCACTCTGCTAATTCTTCCCATCCACCCCCATCCTGCTCCTCCCTTCATAACAGAACCAATTTTCAATTTTGACCTTCAGTTACACACTTGAAATATTATTGAATTGAAATCCATTCAGTAGAAAATTTGAGGCTTTTAAAAATTTCTAAACCATCCAGAGCATACTTGCTGCCTATTTTTTTGAGATATTCCTAATAAACATAAGTCTTCATTCTCATCACCCTTTCTTCTATTAAATAGAGTTGGAGATATACTACATTGTTGTTTAAGTTCTCTGTTTATTAACAGTCCCCTCCAACCTGTACTATTCCCCTCTGGTCCCCTCCCCTCCATCCCATAATATTCCTCTCAGCCCCATACGAATTCTCTCTGTCCCCCTCCCACTCCCTATGAGCAACCTCTAACATTACGTAGGTAGTGATAACAATTGTGATGATAATTAAATAGGGTAAAATCTGTCTAAACCGGAACCTGTACAAGTCGGAAACCTGCCTTAACTGGATGATTTCTTTGGCCTGTGAAGTTAAATGGCATTTTACACATCATAAAATGGAACCTCACCAACTTGGAAACAGAATATTTTTTCATGTCCTGCGTTGAAAAAAATCTTTATAAAACGGAATTCTTGTGAATTTAATGCCGTTGGCAAATGCAAGATGTTCTTAATTAAATAAATGTATCTGCAAGCTTGTTTTAAATTCTCTATCCCTGTGACACACAATTTAGTCGTGGCAGCCGGACATTGAGCAGGGGCTTCAGCTTTCTGTGTAGAATTTGACCTTGGGGTCACTTGTCTTTCAAGTCGTAGGGCATAGAGGAATTCCCTCTCTCCTGAATCTCTGAGTGTGGGAAGGTGTACAGACATGGCTTCTATATAAGTGTCTCCATGCGTTGCATTAAAAATCATAACTCCTTGACCAGATAGGCATTGCTAAAGGCCATTCAAGTGTATTGGAAAGTCATAGTACTGGGTTGTGATGCATTGTGCATTGAGAGTTGGCAAGCAGTCCGAATACAGCCACTAAGCAGTCAGATGTTGCTTTGCATTTCAGAAGATGTCAATGAAGAGTGTTTGATATTCATTTATTGGTGATTTCTTCCATAAAAACGTTATTAGTTAGTGTATTTTGATAATTATCATAGTCGTGTAATTTAGGGATACTACTTTCAGAGCAGAAATATCAATATCACAAGTGTCATAAAATGACAACCTTGCATAAAACGGAAACCTCCCTCCAGAATATTTTGGTGTCATGATCAATTCCAGCTTAAACAGATTTTACTGTAATTTCATTTGGCATTCAAAGGCCATCCCAATTGCCCACTTACTAATGTAGTGAATTTTACCATCCCTGTTGAATACAGAGGACTTGCTTGCTTGGTATTAGTGCGATATTTTTGTTGATGTAGAAATGTGGTTATGTAATTACAATGACGTGTTTGTTATTAGAGGATATCAGTTTCTGAGATGTGAGTGTCATCTTCCTGCAATGAGTGCGTATCTTGGCTTTTTATACAAAAAATTATATTTTTGATCTTTCTAAAGTAATGACTGTCCAAAATATGAAAATACAAAGGAGGTTTTTATAATATTATTAAATATTGAGGTCCATACCATAATAAATGCCTACAAGCTACCATATAGTTATGGTAAAATGGTGTTAAATATGGGATACCTGTCAACTATTATTGATCATTTAAAAAGATTGGAAAACTTTATAGTTAATTTATCTGTAACAAAGTCTTGGTTGACTGATTGGCTTTAATATTGACTTTCTAAAATCCACTAGTGGGTTATAGCATTATGCTAATATATTATTATTAGTTGTAAAAGAAATGTTAAAAACTGTATGTTATATATGGGAGGGAGGTTTAAACTGAACACATTTTCTTGAGCTCCAGAATCTCTTCTTCTCTTTTACTTCCAAGTATAGTTTAATTAGGAAAAAAGTTGACAAGTGCAAGGTTGGCAACATTTGAATACAAGAAATGTTCACTCTTGAGTAATTCAAAACTGATGTGAATCAGCAAACAAAAATAGAGATTTTTATTTGTTGAGATTTATTAAAATTGTACTTTATCAAGGTGAAATCAGAGAGCTGTGAAAATATTATCTGGCTAGCTACAGTATTTTTTTTAAATAGCATGAAATACTCTACAAATCTTATCAGTAAAAATAAAAACAAGTACTGGAGAACCAGGAAAATGCAGGAGAATTTGTTCCAGGAAATTAGTGCTCACCCTGAACAGTGTAACTTCAAATAAACATTATTGTAATTTTCATTTTTCCTTCTGACTATTTTTTGACAACAAAACTTGCTATTTGACTAATTTTAATTTCATTTAACACTGAGAGACTTAAAATGAAAATCCTGTGTCTTTGTTTAAAGGGTACCCTCAGTTAAGATGGTAAAAAGTTCTCCTAAACCAAATGAAGTATAATTGGTTACATGATAATTCTAACATAAAAAAAATATTTTTGAAAGGGTTCCTAGCTCCTGTCCCACCACCCACACCCCTCTAGAGCCAAAAACGTGTTTTTTAATTTAATATTTTTTTGGCAACTTAACACTATTTTATCTGACTGGGGAAAAAAATATGATAAATAAGAAGACAATTTATCCTATCAGAAAAATAGTTTTTGATATTTTCTCAAACCAAATTCAAATTCAAAAAAATATTTTTGAAAAAAAAAATAATAAAAAATAATTTTTATAGTGTCTTAGAAACATGGAACAGGTTCGAAAAAAAAAATCTCAAACGTTTCTCTTAACACAAAAATGGTTGTGAATTTTTTTTCACATATTTTCGGCAACTGAGCTGCAGTAAAAAAAATGAAAAGCATTTTCCCACCTTTAAATCACCTTGAATTTAAATATACTTTGAAAATGACTGCAACAGTTCAGTGCATTTATTTTAGTGTTTATTATACATTTGTATACATTGGAGAAGCACCCAGTAATATTTTGAATTTAGTTACAAATTATTATTTTTTGAAATTTTTCTAATCTTTGCAGAAGTATATCATACGCTAACGAAACACTATGTTCTTTGGCAATTTATGAGAAAATTCGGTCACAAATGAAGAATAAGTGGGGGACATGTGTGGAAGGGGAACAGGTCGATCCTGGATTTGCCAGACCTGTGTTCCTGTCTTAGAACAGCAACCCCGGCACAAAAAAATCTTGAAACATCATCTCATAACACTTGTGAATTTTTTCACATTTTTTAATTACTGAGCCGTAGTTTAAAAAAAAAAAAAAAGGTTTTTGTAGTCAAGGCTGTCCGATAGAAGAGGTCTGATTTCTCCAAGAGGAAGGACATAGAATGGCGTCTGAAACGTTGGTAACTGTGCCTAGGACATGAAAGGTCGCAGGTGCCTAGGACACGGCATCTACCTGACAGCCAAGTTTGACTACAAAAGCCTATTTTTTTAAAATTATGGCCCAGCAATTAAAAAAAAAAGTGAAAATATTTACAAGTGCTGTGAGATGAAGTTTTAAGATTTTTTTCATGCCTGGGTCAGTTCGAAGACACAGGAACACAGGTCTAGCAAATTCGGGTTCCAACTGTTCCCCTTCCACACATGTCCCCCCAGTATCCCCTACACATGTTTCTAGCCTATCACTATGTAGAATGCTTAGGGTAGAAAATTCAGGCCTTTGTTTTTCTTATTTAAATAGAAAATGCAACCATATTTTGGCTTTTTCTGCAAAATTAGTGTGTTTAAAGACAAATCAGATTTTTGAAATTATTTTACTGCCTACATAACAGTTCATGGATAACTATAACTAGGAATAATTTGTTACACAATCACTTTATGCTTTCTATCCTGCAACATAGAAAATCATTGTTTGAATCTTTCTCAACCTTTCATTACTTGCCAAGATCAGAGCAAAACTTAAGATTGTTCTTGGAAAATCCATAACCTAGAAATATTTTTTTTATTTTCTCCAAGTATTTCCATAAGTTATGAAATAAAAATCTTGTTGATTTTAAGGACATTAGAATGGAAATACAGTATTTAAAAAAACAAGATTTTATTAAATTCAACTATCACAAGTGTGTATTAGTGCGGTTTTCATTAGAAATGGCTAAAAGTCAATAAAATTACTATTTTCATGTGGACCCATTCATCAATTATTGCTGGCTTGATAATTGTGATTTGGTTATCACTCAAATGATTCTCACTCACTTGAGTGAAGTTGCTGGAAGTCGCATGAAATTTGAAAATTCATTAATGCAATTCTGAAAAATTCCATTCCAGATGACATTTGACGGAGGCTTTACTCTCATTCAGATACTTGAGAAGAAAGGAGATACTCATAAGAAAGTTCTTGAAGGACTTCTTGCTCTCAAGGACAGTTCTGGCAAAAACGTTTTTCAGCGTGGAGGTGATGTTAATGGTAAGATGCTGTAATTACTATAAAATATTATATTGTGTAGTTTTTTTAAGAATTCAAGATTGAAGCATTATTTGGATTAAAGATCTTGTATTATAGAAATTACTTTATTTTTAAAAAAATCATATATTTATGTTAAATTATTACATGTGATGTATTGATTTCAGCAAACAACTTCAAAGAGATCAATGAGCCCATCCAGTTACTGCTATGAAGCTTGCATGATTGTAATCACCACTAGTTTAAGTGCAAATGAATGTACAATTCTATAAATAAGCAACTTTCCATTTTTTCAAGCCTACTTATAGAGGAAATTAGACGTTCTAGACTTACTTTTATTCTTAGTGTGTTCATTAGATTTTTATCACTGTTATAATTTTCTTCATGATAGTAACTTTTCTTTCATAAGGCTTGTATGTATATATAGAGTGACGAGCTAACCTACAAGAATCTGTAAAGCTGGGGAGGGGGACCTGACATTTTGTTTGAACGTGTCAATCAACAGTAACATTGATAAGCAAGTTGTCAGAAACATTTCTCTCCTTATTTCATATTGTTAAGGTCATACTTTGTGTTATAAGAACAAACTTGTGTGAAGGCAAGGGTCTGAAAATATTTATTTGAAAAGCTGTATTTAGAAGGTCTCATCAACTTCAGGCATCATTTTGACAGTGTGTATATATGAAGATGATATTTAAAGTTTCTTTCCAAGATGAATAGTTTTCAAAACATATTTCACATTTTATTCTGAAAACATCTTGAGTGTTTTTCTTTCAGTAGAGAAATTTCAATTCTTAAAACTAATCAACCAAACAATACCTTTGACAATGAAGGAAAGATCAAATTAAGTATTTTCATTCCTTTGCAGTTCTACTGCTGTTAGAATCATGTGTGCTTGTTAAAATGGTGTTCTTTGTATTTTATTGATGTTAGAGTTTATTAGGCATGAATGATGTATGTAGAAATTCTATTCATGTTCCTTTAATCATGTTCTATACAGTTATGTGTAAATAAGAGATAAATATATCAATGAATCAAAACAAAGCATTTCATAAATACAAAAATTACAACAATTTCTTACCATATACATACTCTTATCATTTGTGAACAAAAACTTCTGATAACATAGGAATTTAATTTTTCAATTAATAAATTCAACATTGATGATTTTGTAATATTGATTGTGGAGGAAAATTATATGAATATAAATGTATACCTTCAAATTCATTTACGAGATTTCATGGTTTGTCAGTAATAATTGAAAGGACCCATTTGTAGGCCCAAGTAAGGAGTTAAAAATTAATAAATTGAATTCACAAATAAAACTTGAAATTTTGCTTATTAAAGTTGGTATCAAATTTTCTGATTTCACATTTTAATATGAGTATGATTAGAAAGGATTAAAATATCCTTTGATGTCTCAATTACTTTGGTCATGGTTTAAAATGAATTACTGAAGGTGCTTCAAGAAAAAACTAATAATAAGTTATTTGTTACATTGCATAATCAATTTCAGATGAAAATGTTTATATCCAGTATAAATGTTTATTAATGTTAAGATATTATTACTGTTGGATTATAAACCTCTATTAAACTTTTTGTTTATGTCTAATCTTTGCTAGTAGATGAACTGTTACAATATCCTTAATGTGCTACTTGCTATTTGTAATGATGTATAATAGTATTGTTTGTACAACAAAATTGATAACAAAAATAAATTTCAGATTTCTGGAGAGGAAGCTTTAAGTGGTTCTCAATATTTTAATTCCTCTCTTATCTTGTATAGAATCTTTTGATTTCAATTTAATGTCTATAAATAAATATAATGCTTCTGCAATTATTGTGTATAATGATTCTGTTTTATTACTGAAGCCTTCAAATGGAAAGATTAAAGAAAATAGCAGTCAATGTATAGGTGAATTTATGCAACAAAAATACAAAGTTTTAGAATATTTTTATCTATATACATGTTATGTTTCAACAGTAGTGTATGAATCAAGTTAATTTTACCTGACTACAACGGATTGATTATGAAAAATATTATGTGCTAATGCAAAATTACTAATTTTGTTATTGGTGCGTTTCAGGTTTTGAATTTAAAATCACTAGGCAGACTGAATAAAAATATATTGACAGAGAATTTATGTTTTTTTAATGAATTTTAAACAATTAAAATAAGCAAGCAAGTTTGCAATTGTACAAATGTAAGAGCTGTGTTGTAAAGACTTTTGTTCTAGGGTATTATTATTATTATTATTATTATTATTATTATTATTATTATTATTATTATTATTATTATTATTATCATCATCATCATTATATTATGACTTGAGTTGGGAAGTTCATGCATTTTCCTGAGTCTGCATGGAAGTGTGCTACAAAATGCAGAAATACATGAAATTATCTTTAAAAAAATGTGTAAGACTTACTCACAAATTAAAGGTATCTTTCATATTACTTCTATTTACATAATGCATTAAAATGATATTGATTGCATATCAGAGAATGTAGATGGTTTTTAATGAAAAAAAAATCTTAAGTTCATTGGTAAATTTATTTTATATTTTCTAATTTTGCAATAATTTTATTTTTGTATCAAGTAAAAGAATTTCTCTAATTGGTCAGAATCATTGCATAGCATTTCATGGATGATTTTTAAATTTGCTTGAAAAGATGCTTTCTATTTTGAAATGGTATTGTGATGTGTATTTTCTTGAAGAGGAATTAATTCTCTCTTTTCCAATTGTCTGTAAAAGAACCAACTTTCTCTTTTTGTAGGACACCTCATTTGCTTATGTTGTTACCTCTTTTTTACTTTTTTCTGAAGATTTAAATTTGTGTAAATGAAATTAATAAATTGAAGGATATGATTAAAATACAATTTTCACTTTCAAATGTGTACACATAAATATTGAAAGTAAAACAGGCATTAAGATTTGTTTACGAAAATTATGCCTCTAGGCTGTGAAAACTCCATCTATCAATTTCTTTTACCTATAAAATATTTGGCAAAGTCTACCGTATTAGAAGAGTTAAATTCTTGTTTCAAACAAATTTAATTTTGCCTCAAAAATAAAAATTTCTAGTTTTTGGTCTGCTAATGCCGCCTTGTAGTGAGATAGAAGTTTTGACTGAATGGAAAAGTATTTTTGATGATGATTGTTGTTGTTTGTCATTAAAAAATATTGCTAAGCAAGTCCAAGGCCTACAGAGCTTCCAAATCCATTCACTAAAAATCCCAGCTGAAAGAGGTATAGCTATGTTGTTGGGGGCCCAAGTGTAACTGAGGCTCCCGCCCCCCTTGTCACTGCCATTTTTAATGGGAGTTGGCAGATGCCATCATTTTGGCTTTTGATTTTGGGAGCCCCAGTGTCAAGCACCAGCCTAGCTACACCCCTGCCAGCTGAATCATCCCATTTAGTAAACCAAACCTCATGAGATATTTTAGAAATCATTCTCTACTGTAGCTTTTTTCTAATGAATTATCATAAATAAAATACATATATTGAATGTTTTATGAAGTCATAAATTGTAATTGAAATTCGTTTAAAGGAACTACAAAATGTGCATATTATGTGCATAATATGTGCAAAACATTCATCAGTCCTAATTTAACATTGTGTTGAAATTTTAGGAAAATAAGAGAATTAACTGAAAGCTTAGAATTACATGGACTTCCCACCTCATTTTGTGATCCTACACATAGTTAGAACAGACTTGGTGGCATGTTTTAAAATATAAAGAAAGAGAAAAAAAAAACTGTTCTTTAAGAATTCTTTGAAGAATAAAGTTGTGTGTTCTTTACATATTAACCTGCATGTAGATGTTATTCTAAATAAAAAACATTGAACACATTGTTGCATTTTCATCATAAAGAAACCCCATTAACCTGTTGTTGAGGATACAGGTGTATTATTCTACATCTTTTGTATAATTGGGGATATGAAGTTTTAACTTGTGTGTCCAAACTTAATTTTTTTGTAATGTTGAGAAAATATGACTAGCGCAATTCATGAAAAATATGAATTCTAAATTAGAAGTGATATTTTGTGCTTAGTAATTTAATTCAACAAGTTAGATCCAAGGAATTTTGGGTCAATATTTATTGTTAAGTCCGCTGCGACTATAACTAGTTCTTATGAAAATGGAACGAACACTCCAGATCACAAACAAAAAAGGTTCATAAAATCCTGAGAATGTGGAAAGACCTTATGAAAGATGTATACCCATTGACCATGTTTCTCTGTGTGAAATAGTGATCAGGAGAGCCCAGATAATTGTGTAATAACACGGTTTGTTGGCTTTTAATTAATTACCCAAATGATATATTGAATGTTTCATACCAAATGGTGCTTAAAGGAATGTTGATTTTCTAGAATACATTTATTTACACATTTCACCAATTAGTTCATATATTTACAAATGTGTTACATACTTTTAAGTTTTTTTCATACATTTTGTTGTTTACTTCCTTTTCTACCTGGTTTATTTGACAAGGAATCATTGGGAAAACAATACAGTATTGCCTAGTATGCATTTTTTTCTGCACCTTCATTCTAAGTAAAGCAGCATTGTAGCTTTAACAACTGACTGTGTATCAAACCGTACAGTAAATGAGATGAGTATTTCGATGAATACATGTTTTACTGTCAAACACAGGGGCATGACACAGATACAGTTTGTAATATCTTATCTTTGGTAGGAATCAATTTTCACAGTCAGGAGATTATGGCCCAGATTGCAAGTAAATACTATTTTGTTGACAATTTCGTTTATCCTCTTCCTCTCCTTTGTAGGTCCATCTTCAACTTCATTCCTTCACTGTAATTCACACATGCTGCCTTAGCAACCCTTTTCCTGTAATGCCTCTGCCTTCACAAGTTACATTTGCAGAATGGCTAGGTAGATGTTGTAGACTTCTAAATGCAATATATTTGATTGTGTAATATAAGCTCATCAGTACAATTCTGAAGCTGCAACATCCATTAGCTCTAAACAGCAAAACATGCGCGCGCTCACACACACACACACACGCACACGCACACGCACACGCGCACGCACACGCACACGCACACGCTCAGGCACACGCACACGCACCCCCCCCACACACACACACTTCAACGCCTGGGCGGTTGAGTGGGGTAGTTCGTCCACTAATGAGCGAGGTCGAGCAGTTCTGGCATCCCTCTCCCTTCTGAATGTAGAACTCGCCAACACAGGAGACATACACACCTTCCGCAGAGGGGGCGTGGGATCTGTTGTGGATCTGACGTTCATGTCAGATAATCTTTTGAGAATGGGAGTGTCCTGGAGAGTTAGTGAACACTATACCCATAGTGACCACCTGGCACTTTTGTACGAGGTGAGAAATCAGCGGAGGGATAATTTTGCGCCGAAATGTCAGCCAGCTGGGTGGAAAGCAAAAATGTTCGACGAAGAACTTTTCCGACAATGTTTGGAGACGATAGTGCCAACAGGTACCGCAGATGACAAAGCTGGGCAGGTGATGAAATGGGTAACCAAAGCCTGTGATGCGGCTATGTCTAGACGGGGCGCAATCTCTCGACGTTCACCAGTTTACTGGTGGAATGAGGAAATCGCCCAATTACGACGGAGGTGCCTTCGAGCCAGAAGACAGTACCGGAGAGCTCGTGGCAGAGACAACTTTCCTCAATTGCAAGAGCAATACAAACTCGCTCGAAGCCAGTTGAAGATAGAAATCCGCAAGAGCAAACGCTTATGCGCCAAAAGCCTGTGTGACGAGGTGGAAAAGGATCCATGGGGTAGGCCGTACAAGACGGTTATGTGTAGGTTAAGACAGCGGCACCTACGTTCTCCAACTTGCCCCAAAATGCTGCTCAGAATTGTGACAGCCCTATTCCCGAGCCACCCCGGTGACTCAGTTAATATAGCGTTATCTGAGCTAGAAATAATTCCTCCAGTCACGAAAGAAGAAATTCTGCACGCAATCAGCAGAATCGGCAACACAAAGGCTCCCGGACCGGATAACATTCCCAATATTGCCCTCAAGACTGCGATACTCGCTCACACCGACATCTTTGTGAATCTTTATTATTCTTGCTTGAGGGAAGGGGTGTATCCAGAAAGATGAAAAAACAGCGCTTGGTGCTCCTCCCTAAGGGGAATAAATCTCCCGAAGATCCATCGTCATACCGGCCATTGTGTATGCTTGACACAGCTGGCAAGGTTCTGGAGAGAATTATTAGTACCAGAGTGGAGAAAGCTGCGGAGGAGAGAGGAGGCCTTTCGGAAAATCAGTATGGTTTCCGCAGAGCCCGCTCGACTGTTGACGCAGTCCAGCTTGTCATTAACACCGCCCGACAAGCAATTGGAGGAAGTAGATGGAAGAGAGGCCCAAAACAGTACTGTGCTGTCGTTACGTTGGATATTAAAAATGCATTCAACTCGGCCAGGTGGAGTAATATTCACCAAGCTCTCCGCAGATTTAATGTGCCAACGTACTTGAGGAAGATTGTGGCCGAGTATCTGAGTAATAGAGCCCTGATTTACATTACAAATGATGGGCTGAAGGTACATAATATCACGGCTGGTGTCCCGCAAGGGTCGGTATTGGGTCCACCATTATGGAATGTGATGAATGACGAGGTTCTTCGGCTTCCCCTCCCAGAAGGCACCAGTATTATTGGTTTCGAGGACGACATTGCTATCGTCGCCGTTGCGAAGTACATTGAGGAAATTGTGTATATTTGCAACGACGCGATCGCTATTGTTAGTCAGTGGTTGAATTCCTCAGGGCTGCAGTTAGCCGAGCACAAGATTGAGGTTATCCTAGTCACTAGCAGGAAAAAGAGAGAAACCATCACTCTCAAAGTCGGAGACCACCGTATTGCATTACAGCCGTCGCGACGATCGACGCGTCGATCAAATATCTTGGTCTCATGATTGACGCCCGTCTGACATTTGCTGACCACCTGAAGTACGCCAGCAATAAAGCTGCGGTAATTAATGCAGCACTGTCGCGACTAATGCCCAACATAGGGCCCTGTCAGGAGAAACGGAAGCTTCTGGCCTTGGTTGTGAGATCCGTCTTGCTCTATGGAGCCCCAGTATGGACCAACTCCACGTCGATAAATAGTTACATCCGAGGGATGACGTCAGTGTACAGGTTATCAGCATTGCGGGTAGCTTGTGCATTCCGCACTGTGTCAAACGATGCAGTGTGCGTCATCGCGGGGATGCCTCCTGTCGATATCTTGGCGCAGGAGAGACGGAGGCGATATCACAAAGAAGAGGAGAACCCAGACTGCTCGACAACACTGCTCGAATGGCAGGATCGATGGGACAAGTCCATTAAAGGAAGATGGACGTACCGCATGATTCCCTTCATTGCACCGTGGATCAACCGTAAACACGGCGAAGTAAATTTCTTCTTGACTCAGCTGTTGTCTGGACATGGATGTTTTCTGGCATATCTCCACAGGTTCAAGCTGGAGGATACCCCATTCTGTCCACTATGTGAACCTGCTGTCGAAGACGCCGAGCATGTGTTCTTCCAGTGCCCGCGATACCATGTGCAGCGACGGCACGTTATGAGTATACTCGGGATCGACCCGCTGACACCCGAAGCAATGGCTGGGGGCATGCTCGCCTCAGAAACCAACTGGGATGCGGTGAGCGCATATGCGCAGACCATAATAGCTGAGCTGAGGAGAATAGAAAGGGAACGAAGGGAAGTCGATTGATCCTCGTTTGATCCTTCCTACGTTCTGGCGAAGAGAAGTGGCTGGTGACTAGGCCACTCTAATCCACTCCCCGTGATGTAATGCCTAACGGCGGTTCCGCGCGGAGGATGGAGGAGAAGGGAAGAAACACACACACACACACACACACACACACACACACACATATATATATATATATATATATATATATATATATATATATATATATATATATATATATATATATATATGCGCTGACGGGTGCAACTAGTGTTAAGAACGGAATTTTCAAGGGCCACCTCAGCTGTTTTCATATAAAACCCGAAAGGTTGGAGCTAAATAGGCATACATTTTATAACGTTCACTCCCGCCTTGATAATAATATGCCTGATGGGGCGACGCTAATCGATGCGTTAGGAAGAGCTTGATTAATCTCAGAGACATACGATCTTCCAGGTGTGAGAAAGGGGTTGTTCAAAATCACACACAAAACGACAATATACAGCGCTGGTATATTCTTGAAACCAAACACACATGAAGGACCCTTACACTGACACTTTTCATAAAAAAAGTCCAAATTTGGGGACCTCTTCCTTTATAACTCAAATTATCCTCGCTCTTTGGTCTAATCTTTAGAAAAAGTTTCTCATACACACATATCGTACACGGCTACCATCTTGAACTTTACACTGACTCTCAGCTTAAATTTGTTTTAGCATTAATTCACAAATAAAATTAGCTACTATCAAACAACTACTAATCTTTACACAATCTTACAAGGCTTATGGTCAATGTCACTATCCTTGTAAAATTGTGTTAAGATTAGCAGTTGTTTTAAATATTAAAGTAAATTTATTGGGAGAATGACTTTAACACTTCAACATTTACTGTTCGACGTACGTTTCCCGAACGAACATATTCACAAAGCTTTCGGATCTTCCCTCAAATTAATGCACGCACTGTTCTTTCAGTTATTTCAAATTTCTAAATCTTTTGAATCCGCAACTTCTGTGCAACACGCATTTCACCGTCTCTCTAGCACTAGCAGTGCCGTGAGCTCCGGCTATCTAATCCACGGCGTTACTCTCCGGTCCCGTTAAGACAGGCACGTCAAACAGCGTCCGCACGAGCTATTTGCGCGCTTGGGGAGCTCCGCGCACGTACGGGCCCGGGCAACTTCCCCGTCTGCGTATTCACTTCCCCTCAAATCCAGAAAGGGGTGTTCTTGCGCAAGCTGAAGCGGCGGAAGGCAGCGAAGAGTGGCTTCATGCGAAAATATGTTTGCCAGATTTTTCCTATCAAATAACCGAGAATTGTATTGTGTTTATATTTTTCGCTACTTAATATTTTGTGTTCGTTTTCTTACTTATTTCTCCCTCACTTAATTCTCCCTTTCTTACTTAATTTTTCGTTCTGTTGTGTGTTATTAAATGATTCAGTAATTTAGTGTATTTACCAAGAATGTGAAATAAATTAATAAGTGTCTATAACAATTAACGCGTACGGTCGGGCAGAGCTTTCAACGGTTAAGAATATTTGTCTGTTAAAACCTTCCAACCTAAAACGTAGAAAATTAATGCTTTCATATCACTCATAAATAAACAGGATTTCAAAATCAAACTTTTTTATTCAATTTTTTAAAAAATTTTACTATTAATTTGAAATGTGACTGATGTATCTTATTTCAATGGATAATTACTTTGATTTAAAGAGAAAATGGGAATTAATATAACTAAATTTGAGACAATAACTGTCAAGTCACTTCTCCCAAAGACTGTCATGAGTTAGATATCCAGTGACTTACCATCACATCTACGATGCATCGTAGCAATTTGTACGATCCTTACTTTTAAATCTGGCGCCAATTTCTCTGAAAACAGTGCCTGCGAGCTCTAGTACGAGTGTTACCCTGCCCGCGACCTTGACATGCCAGCGTTAAGGCATTGGCACTCGTTTTCATGTATGAACTCTGTCTCTCGGTCTGCGACGTACCGCCGTCCCACCTTGAGCGCCTTCCTTGCCGCGGCGTCGCCTGCTTCGGTGTGCCCGCGCTGCACTGGCGGTGCAGCGGAGGCAGCATGGAATAGGAGGATATTCAATAGCAATAGCTGGTTGGTCATGTATACTTGGGTTGGTTGGTTGGCTAGTGATTCCGGGCACGTCAACAACTTAGGTCATTAGTCCCGTCAGTGAAGTGCATTTTTTCCCTCGCGAGATGGCGGTGATCTTTCCCCGTTGGATGGCGAGATCCGGAACGGACCTACCGTCGGATAGCGGGGTTTCCCCCAACCAGGACTCTCCCACCAGCGGGGCACTGCTCCAGCCGGGACAAGCTCTAAGCTCCCGACCGGTCTCCCGGAATATGTGGTAGTGTAGTGCATGTTAGTGTGTGTGTGGGTAAGGGGAGAGGATAGGACAAGGAAGAGCACGGAAAGATCGCAGTCCGTGGCCCGTTTGTTAAGATTTTCGACACTAGCTTTTCAGCTATGTCGAATTCAGTTGCTGTCTGGAAGAGAATTCTAGCGGCCGGCTGCGCTGATGGGTAGTTTTCCGTGGTTTCTCCGATCAACACCAGGCGAATGCCGGAGCAGTACCCTAACCAACGGGCCACTGACCGCGCGCGATCTTTTCTTCCTCTTCCTTGTCCCATCCTCTCTCTTTACAATCACACAATCATATTAACGTGCACTACACTACCACATATTCCAGGAGACCGGTCGGGCGCTTAAAGCCTGTCCCGGCTGGGACGGTGCCCCGCTGGTGGGAGAGTCCTGGTTAGGGGGAAACCCCACTAGCCGACGATAGGTCGGCGCCGGATCTCGCCATCCAGGGGGGAAGATCACCGCCATCTCCCGAGAGAAAACATGCACTACACGTACGGGACTATATGACCAAAGCAGTTGACGCGTCCGGAAACCCGAAAAAGCAATCAATCATCTCGTTCACGAACAATCACGCTCGCACAATTCCCTGTTACTATCGTCAAATGTAATCCTTTAGTTTCAATGGAATTCTGCAATCCCGCCTAATGTAGAACTGCTGATTTGTAGTCACCAGAATGAAAACAACAGCTTTTCTCGTCCTTCTTTCTATTCTGAAAGTAATATTTTCCACGTTCTTCCCTCGCACTTTGTACCAGCGCACACAGTTATAATTCAGATGAACATCTCAGTCCGTCAATTACACGTAATGTTCCGCCTAACTGCTACCTCATACTTCGTCTCTTCAACGTTTTCACTAGAATGGCTTTTCCTCGTACTTCGTCACTTCAATGTTTTCACCAAAATTGCTACTCCAGCACGACGTTTCCTAACGCGAAGAGCTGATATGTTTCTCGTCAGCGTTTCAAAGGAGAAGACCTTTCGTGTCGGCGTTTCAGAAGAGAAGACCTCTCGTTCGTTGCACACTATTTATGTGATGGTCTTTTCACTGCCTCGTTTGGGGAAAATGATATTGACAACTGTTCCGGAAACGGAAACTCCGACCACTCCTTCCCCTGCACGTCGGTTACACGTGTTGCAGCCAGCGGCTCATTGGGTGCTCATCTATTGTATGCTCCCTCGCACATGTCGCAAGCCAGCCTCGCACATGTCGTCTGTATTCCTGTGAAGTCAGCCGAATTTGGTGGATATTTGGGATGTTTGTTTACTGCCAAACGTCACAATACATATTATTAAAAGTGAAGTTCGAAGATCACAGTTGGTAGAGGGATGTTAGTTCATTAATTGAGAAAGTATACTGAGAAAACCTCATCCGTGTACCTGATGTGCGATGACGCGCCCAGCACAAACCAATTTAAGTTACAAAATCCAGTGTTTTAAATAGATGTTTTTAAATAGAATACTTCAAATGAAGCGATTCTCTTAAATGCTGATGGTAAAAGAATTGAGCAACATTGGTCTAAATTTGGATTTTAACAAATGTGCAGAAAACAACTTAAAGCGAGTCAGTGGGTTAACAATATAGAGAACTGAAGTTGATATGGACACTATAATTACAGACGAGCTTAACGGCGAGGCGAGGCAAAACTGATACATATCTGATATATACTGATACATAGGCACTGACGAATATGGCCACATCTCAAATGATATAATGGAGATAATTCGAAAAGAGAATCACAAAAGATTAAGACCGGTACTGCCGTCAGCTCTGAGCACGAATCAAATTTCAGGATATAGCAGGACGGTGCCTAGAGTTGAGTACAGCTTCCAGCAAGAAATTCTAGCATATATGGAAAAACCAGAAAGCTGCTTACAATGCACTATGTCGCCTACCCGCAAACTCAAGTAGGTAGACTACATGTGCCGAACGAACAGAAGGAGGGAGAGGAGTAAGGCAAATTAAAGCATCCAGGTAGAATGCAATAGTCAAAAGAGAAATGAAGTAAACATCAAGATATATCGCTTACAAGACTGTCAATGAATCTGACTGAAAAAGTACAAAGAGAGGAATTGTAAGTGTAGCAAAGACACTACGAAGAAAATTGTGAGAAAGGAAGAATAACGTAGACAATGAATGGCATGTGAATTTGACGTGATATATGAGACAAGAAATATTTAAAAACCCATGGAGACAATTCACTTTACGAACAATATCCATAAACAATTGCCACAGGTCAATAAAGACCAATCATTTAAGTGCTTTAAGAGGAAAAGAATTAGTCAGGATCGGAAGGAGTGCAATTTGCTACCACAGATCAGGCAAAGAACAAGACATTTTCCATGAAGATAAATGAACAATCACTAAAATCTGTGATGTTTCTTAATATAATTCTTTATAGCCAACATCATATACGTGCTGATCGTGTGATAGCAGCAAACAAACAGGATATTCGTTTCCGGGATTTTTAGAAAAAGATGTCTGTATGTAGATACTTCAGAATCATGAGATTAGAACACCGTACCCAAGGAATCACTAGGAATTCAAGAGTATGAATACAAGAGTTTGAAAATCGAGTTCAGTCAGCTGTGGGTGTAAAAAGAGTCATACCGAGACTTATGGGATCTTTGGATTTTGCCCAATTACCAAGTCATTCGGAAGACTGGCAAGTGTAAGGCATCGCGTTATTTGAAACAGACCATACTTTGCGCAAAATATAGTAAAGGCATCCGCAGACAATGAATCTGCTTCTTAGGAAGCTGGTTGCAACCAGGAGTACATTATGTATTCAGATGACACTTAACTTTATTAGACTTGGATGTAGATAATAATAAATAATTTTCTTTAATAATGAGATTTAAGTGATTGACTTAATTCAGAAAATTCAACAGCTTGTTGTAATGCGTACCCTAATAGAGAAATGCAATAACAATAAACAAAAATAATATAAAGTTAAGATAATATTAGCTTGTAATGAACATTAAAAATAGAGGATGCGGTAACCGGTTTCGTAATTGTTTTTTTTTTTTAGTTTTGGCCACGTTATCGGCGTTCAGTCACAATGTGCACGCAATATGCACCGGAGGGGCGAATTCCCTTATTTGCGTCGTGCCATTGGAGGCTGTGGCGGCGGCTGCACACGCCGGGTATTGAGGGGTGTGTCACCGTAAGGATCATCGGGCGCGACCACCCTGTGCCATTCAACGAAGCGGTGCTTATGGTGGGCAGGAGGAATGGGAAGGGGACGAATGAATATTCCACAGTTGAATACCGCGCGTGCTACTGGCTGATGTTGGGATTGTGACACACCAGCGGGGACTCCGGGCTTACGAATGAAGATTGTGGATTTTATTGATGGGGGGGGGGGCTGTTGGCTGTAATAAGTATGGTGAGACTGTGGAAGACGGTGAAAAGGAGGGAGAGAAATAAAGAGGGAGAAAGTGTGAGAGAAGTAAAGGGAGTAAGAAAGGAAAAGTGCAATCAGGCTCACAATATTTCTCTCGATAGAGCGAGTATTGAGGCCATGATGGAACAATTACCTATGGGTAAATGGTTTGTCCAGGCGCGAATGAAAAGGGTTTCTCTCTTACTCCAAAAGTAAACCACTGTATATTTCTACATTGTTTTTCCGTATTCTTGGACTAGGGAAGGATATGTGGTAGCGTTTGAAAGTTTGCAGAATCTAGTTGAAAATACTACGCTCATCCAGAAAGTAAGTTTCCCCAGGTCGTCAAACAAAAGGAAAACACATTTTCATGAAAAAAAAATATTGTAGTTGATATTGCACTGTTTGTCCGCATACTCGACACCAGAATTGAGACATTTGCTATACTGCGAGATCACCGCTTGTATCCCTTTGTCGAAGAAGTCTGCAGCCTGAGATAGGTACAAGTGTTTAATAGCCACCTGCAACTTCGTGTAGCTGTGATACGTGTAATCCGGACCGGTCGTGTGGACGAGCGTTATCGTGCAAGACGACATTGCACTGAGCATCCCGTGACTCTTGTTCTAAATGGTCCTACGCAAATTCTGCAATGTTACACAGCAACGTTCAACGTTCACCGTCTTTCCCCTGACCAGAAACTCTAGGAGTAGAAAGGTATTTCTGACCCAGAAGACCGTGTTCAACACTTTCCACGTCGACAGTGGTTGAATTTGGTCTTGTTCGGAGATCCACTGTGATGGCAAAGCAGTTAACTCTGATTTATTTCTGGGGCAAAGTGAGAAAACAAAGTTTCATCGCCTGTGACATCCGATCCAGAAACTCATCGCGGTACCGTTCCAGAAACGTTGATGCGGATCTCATGCGCTTATTACAATGTTCGGGTGTCGGTGGTTTTGGCACCCGCCTCGCACACACTTTTTTAAACAGATGTTTCGTGACAATTTCGTCCAATACGATTTCGTGCAATAAGGAAGGTAACATCTGTCGGAAATGGATTCTGAGTTCTGTAATTATGAAACATGGTTCTCCACAACGTGCTGCGGCGCTGGCTTCATCAGTTTGTCCGTGATGAGTAATGGCCGCCTCCACATCATGCATATTTTTCAGACGTTCTGACAATTTCGTGCACAAGCGTCGCAGAATCTCCTTACTAATGACACTCGATCCATACAACCGACAGAATTGAAAATGAATTTCGATCGGTGGCATGTTCTGCTCGTTCAAAAACTTGATCACCAAGCGAGCGTTGCAAGCGAAGGGGAATGGAATACGAGCCGCCATCTTCATCCGCTACTATGACAGTACAACTACAGTACGATTACCACGTCATATCTGTCTCACGCACGCACTCTAACTTTTCTAAATAGCTAACGTGCTATCTGCTAGCCGTAAGGGAAATTTAGTTTTTGGATACAGCTTCTATGAACACATTCATTTCTAGGTCAATTATATATTATTTTATATGCCAAATTTCAAAGTAATAAAGGCACCCACAGGTCAGCGCGAAATATTCGCAGCCTAGGCGGAATGTCCGCAGCGAAAATTTCGCCTCACGTTTTTGCTTATGAACACGTTCAGAACTGCGCGTCAGGGGAGCATCACGACGGATTGGCAGCGTTTAATCCACGGTGGATTTTTTTTTTGTTATTTAAGGTCGCATCAACATCTTGGTCATTAGCGACCTAGTGGTTGGAATTAACGTTGTGGTAACTATGAAGATGAAACGATATGGTGATGATAAGGGGTGAAAGGACGAATACAAATACAACCATGCCCGAGGCTCGCAACCCTTTGGCCCGAGATCACTACGACACTACTGCCTTAGCGATCTCCGCCACCACGGTGGATTTTATTTCGCGGTCGGACGCGTTCTTTTCCGCTGCCACTTGAGATTCGCTGTGAAAACCAAGGCAAAGACTCATCAGAAGTCGAATATTTTGAGCTCGCCAGTGAATCTGACACGACTGAACGGTCAAAAAATTACTCCTGTGTTACGTAATTTATTTAATTTTAAATAACATTTAACTTCTATGTTAAAAAATTGTTGTTCTTAAAATATTGTCATTTTTCGTAATGAAAAGTTACAATACATTTATAATTTTATATGCATACATGAGTGAAATAAGTTGTTCTTCGGGTAAAATTGCTTCATGATTGCTAAGGGTCCGATTTTATTATATCTTCTGCCATGAGATTCAAAATTTCATCAAAAGCCACTGGTCATTCGAGAAAATATAAAAGTGTTTCTCATCCTTTGTGGCATCAAGGTGTGAAATTCTATATTAGGCCTATTGTAATGGCATCAACTAATTACAGAGATGGTGTTATTACACAATCAAGAAACATTTCAACAATAGTATATACCAAATTTCTAGGAAATAACTTGCAGTGTTTCGTAAAAGAAACTTTCTTAATAAGTGCAGGAATTTGCTTAAAATATTGAATAAACTTAATTCAATAAAGAAACAAATTATTCCTCTCTCCAAAATGAATTTTCTGTATTTACATTAAACTTTAAATTACTTAGACAAGTATTTACAAGCAAAGATAAATGATGCTCCAACAAATTTTTAACTGCACAAAAATCTCCACCAAGAATTTCTTCAAAAAACACTGGTGGTGCTACAACAGCACCTACGTTCTCGTGTTATTTCTAAATTTGCAATTTTTAAGAAATAGTATTCAAGAAGAGTTAAATGTGACTTCGGCCATTATTTTAAGCGTTTCTTATTTTATTCATGGAAAAGTTTTGAAGAAAAAAATTGGAGAGGTTTTTGAGATGCATTTTCTAGAAATTGCATTAATTTTAAACATAAAATAGAGGAAAACGACTCCTTTTCAAAAAAAATGTATATAACTTTTTTAGAAGCAGATTTTTATAACATATTTCTTTTAATTACAGAATCTCTTATCTTCAACTGTCAAGTTCTGAAATGTTAAATGTTAGCAATTTTCGAAAATACAGAGAGTTCCCCAGAAATAAGACTAGCACAATCTTTTTGCCGTTCTCAGATACCTAATTGGGGAAAAGTTAAAGAAAAATTGGATGCGTTTTTGAGAAACGAAATTGAATAAAAAATTAAAAATTGTAATTAATTATTTCACACAAAATGACGCCAAAACTACTAATATTTTCAAAAGACTTGTACATGACCTTTTAAGACCAGTCTTCAAAGAAAGATTTTATTAAAGGAAAATGTCAATATTGTAGTTACAGAAATACGCTGAAAAATTCCCAACTTCTATTTTCGAAAAATAAGGGATTTCAACGAAAAAAGATGTGCACCTTTCTCTTATGCGCCTTTTACGCAATCGGAGAAGCAAATTGATTAAACAAGTGAAGCCACTTTTTAAAATATTTTGAAAAACATTTTGAGACTTCTTATAAAATACTACCCAAAATCAAGTTCGATCAATTGAAATCAAGAGGGCCTTGATTTCATTTAAATACCTCGAGGAATATCAGTTTTGGAGAAAATCGACTGAACTGTTTAGGTCCTATCGTTGACCACAGACAGGACGGACGGACAAGCAGACAAGTCCTTTTGCTGTCAATCGATTTTTGGGGTATCAAAGACTCTTAAAATATGGATTCTGACTACGCAACATGTTAGGGGAAGTAAGTTTTTAAGTATATAAGTATAGAAACAAGCTTCACCCGCCTTTTCGTTACTAGGGACCGGCAATAAGAGATTTTCTGTCGAAAATTCGCCGTCTTCCGACGCACAATTACAGTACTTTTTCTTACGGAGTAAGGGCGAGAAAGTAAAAAAGAACAATGACGGTATAAACTTGACATCTACAGATACTGAAGTTATAACATGACCACAAATTGACAATCGGAATTGAAGGGGGTTGCTTTAGTTGTTCTGTTTAGACATATTCCTTTCCAGAAAACAGGCGAAAATTCAGATGTCGAAAAATTATCGAAATATTATGGCAATTATTGATTGGATAAATGTCTGTTAGAGGTGTCAAAACAAGGACGAAAATAGAGCAAACAATCTCGAATCACTTCCATTGTTCATTACTATGCATATTCGAATAACACAATCGTGTTCTCTGTTACATCATTTGAATTTTAAAACTGTTGCTTTAGCTCCTCAAACAAAACTGTAGTTAGAACTACGAATACATTATCATAAGAAATTAATAACCCATTTGCGTCAGTGCTATAGAGTTATATGCATGAAAATTTGTGTTCTTGTAAATGCGCACTTCTTGCAGTCGGATAGTCACTAACACAACTTCTTTGAAAATGTAAATGAATGCTATTCCAAGCTGAACAAATTCTTACTCCGATGAAAAAGAATTATACGCTCTTACAATCGGAATTTTAGCATCGCATGTGTTTCTTTTAACATAGTTTCTACAGTCGTTTAAAGAGCTAGAAAACAGCAGCAGCTCTTAAATCACTTCGGGGGAGCAAATGAGCCCATATCACTCACCACAATGGCGCGCAGTATATAATGGCCATTACTGTTGCCCGTCTGTAGGGTGGGTGTGTATGAATGTGTGGCCGGGAGGCAGAGCCTATGGAAGGAGATTACGAGAAGGAGGGTGACAATAAAATACTAAAGAGAAATTGTGTGTGAGCGTGCGTCTGACAGAGAGGTGGGGGAGGGAGAGAGATGGCGGCAGAGTGTGTGTGTGTGTGTGTGTGTGTGTGTGTGTGTGTGTGAGTGAGTGAGAGAGGGGGCAGCGAGGGAGGTAGAGGGATGGAGATGAGTGGGAGGGAGAGGGAGAGAGATGGAGGAAAAGAGAGGGGGAGTGAATGATGTAGAAAGAGAGATGGAGGGGGATGGAGAGGGATAGGCGAAAGTGGGAGGATGGAAGAGCGTGACGGTAAAGGATGAGAGGATGAAAAGTAATACGAAGCGTCTAGACATGAGTTATTAAGTTTCTTGTACTCCTTTGATAATCAACTATTTGAATTTCGAAGTGCAATACGTTTTGAAACTGGACTTAGACTCCTATCGCAATACATTAACTTTTATTGATTCTTAAAAAAAGCACATAAATCTCACTGGTAAACATACACAGATATTGGGGTCATGTTGAAGCTTTCAACACAAATTCACCGGGAGCAATACGAGTGCTATAAATAACAACTTCGAGGCTATTCGCGTTCATATTTCAAAATTATTGAGTCAGCTCTCAGCAACATTCGATTATAAGGGATTTGGACCGTCGTACAGAGAAAGAAAAAGAACAAATTAGGAGAAGAAAGACGGATCACATACATCTTGAAATATTGGAAGGCACTATACATAAATCTCTCTGAAACCGGAGTTCTAACGTAAAACATTGAACATTACAGAGAACAAGCTAGTTTTATAACACATTAAGACCTATGTTTATATTGTTTGTTGCTAATGTGGCAGTAGATGTAGAACGTCTTTTTCTTCTTCTTACTTTTCAACATTAGGCCTGTTGCGACTTCACTATCACTTTTTTTTGGCCCTCCCACATTCCTTTTCCCTCGATATCGGTAATTCAAGGTCAGTCTTAGAAGTCTATCCTGAGATATATGGTAAAGATTTTCTTTCCACTCTTCTTTGTTTGTTTCTTTAACTTTTTCAGTTTTTGTCCGCGCTTGCAGTTATTTTCTAATGTTTTCATTTCCTACATTGTCTTCGCCAGTGTATCCTATTATGGATCTGAGAAATTCCATTTCTGCTGTTTCTATATTTCTTATATCTTTTCTCTTTGTCACCCAACATTCGTAACCGTACAAGAAACTCGGTGCATCACGTTACAAACCTTGAGAGAAGTTTCTCGAGTCACTTTGCCTTTAAGGGCCTTGTTGAATTGTGACACAAATTCTCTGATAGCCATTAATCTTTTTTATTATATATTTTTCTTCTTCATAGGACATATTGGATAATTAAAATGGGAAACTTGTTCTAAGCAGCTATTTTCTATTACTATTACAGTCCATATTGGATATCTACCACAGAATACCATTGTCTTTGTCTTATTTGTGATTTTTTCATGTAATATTTCAAAGATTATTTAATCTGTAAACATCCATTTGTAGTTGTTTTTAGGAATTTTGTTTGATGACTTGGTCATCTGCAAATAGAATTGTATTAATTATTGGTTTGAGCTCCTAAATGTAGACCAGAATCTATTTCATTTTTCCATTCCCGGAGTAGATTATCTACATAGATATTGAATAGAGTACGAGAAGGTCCACATCCCTGTCGTACTCCTCGGTGTATTTGAATTTTCTGTGTTAATTTTTTCTCAGGACCAGTTATCTTTGTGTTTATATAGACTTAGAATCACATCAATCAGGTGTCTTGGATAGCCTCTTTGTGCCATTATTTTCCATAAAGTTTCTATGTTTACTTTGCCGAAGGCCTTTTCAAAGTCCATGCTAGGTGCCTTCTCAAAGGAAAGTTAGGTTCGTTTCCAAGTTATATTCTCTGCGTTTTTGTATTATCTGTAGAACATAATGAAATGTTTACTTGCTGTTATTGCCTCATTCACTCGCGAAGTTAGCGATGATACAACAGCACATACTTTCTCGCATTTTTGTAACAGTTACGTATTATAACTTGCATAATTGTACATGAACACAAGCGAAAACTTGTCACATTAGCACTCGATCGCCTGTTATCGCGGCCAGCGATGGCTTATTTCACTTAGGGATAGCTTAGTTCACTTAGGGGCAGCCAAATTAACCCAATACATATCTCTGCGAAGGTTTCAACCCACAAAAATATTTACCTCAACTGGGATATAAACTTGAGCTCGTAGTTACCACTACCAAACGCTCTTTTTCATTATATCACAGAGTTGGTTATAAAAATCTACAGTCGTGATGTAATAAAACAAAGTGAAATTTTGAAAATTTTGACATTACAGATCGAAACTAAACCATATTATGAAGTGCATTTTCCTTTAGTTGAGAAAAAAATTGAAAGAAAAAATCGGAGAGTTTTTTGAAAACATCTTGTTGGTTTTTAATTTCATAAAGAAAACTATGCAGAAGCTATTCACATTTCAAAAAAATATACATACATTGTGAAGAAAAGTATTAATGCAGTAAATTTTATCTTCAATTATGATGTTGTAGAAGGCATTATAAAATTAGTTTTCAATTTTTCGAAAATTGAGACGTTTAACAGGAAATAGGACATGCACTATTTTTATAAGCATATACTCTCAATTCGAGCAACTCCGCATTCAGTAGATACTTGTAAGTACTTACTGATTTCCAATTAAAATGTATTAATCGAACGTTTGATAGTTAAATGACCGATTCTATTTTGCACAATAATTAAAGTTTCTATATTAATTATCGGACATACTTTCCACGGTTGCTTAGATCGTAAGAGAACTTCATAATCTACGTTTCGGAACACTTCCGATTCAGAAGAATAACTATCTTCTTCTCTGAGGAGAATAAAAGGAAAACAAGGAAATGATCACAACTTTAATTGTACTCTACTACTGAGTATTACTCAAACTATTGCCTCCAAAATAGTGTAAGAGCACGGCGCGGATGGCCTGTAATATAACTGAACCTGTCACAGAGGAAAGGGTCTTGTCAAGGGTACACGGTCGAAGGGCCGGAACGTTACAATATCTCTCATCTTTTCAATGAGAGATTGTCTCGATCCGACCAGAAACACATTAATATTGTCATGTCCGGTGCTAACAACGGGAGAGAGGAAGAACATATTTTCAGTAAGAGAAAGCTGGTGCTAGCGACGGAGAGAATCTTTGGACAACAAATGTTTTTTTTTTTAAGAAACGCCAACCCCTTGACTTCTTTTCAGTGAGAGAAAGCTCCTGCTAGCGGTGGAGAGAATCTTCTGGAAACAAATCATTTTTAATACAAAGTCAAACCTCTTGAATTTCTATGAAAGGCGGAGGGACACCCTGTTCTTCATAAATATTCTTACAGCGTGAATGGGTAACGACCACCCGAGGGTGGCGTCACGTGACTGGCGACAGTCGACCAAGCCAAGCACCTTGCGTCGGGGGTCACGTGAGTGACTTCAGGTGCTTGGTTGGGGGCAGACCGCGAACCTTTAAATAAGCAGAACACGGGAACATCAAAATATTATCTTAGCTTATCTTGTGTTATCTTTTAACGTTTCTCTGCTTTTGCTGTTTGATGTTGGCTCTTACTATTGGCCTTTTGATGTTGATTTCGACTGTGCTTCGGCTGGCGAAGTATGGAGACACTGTTTGTGGTCACGGGTTAAAAGTTCGTAAGTCAATTTTTGGGGATACTGTGTTAACTGGGTTATTGAAACTACAATTTAAATATCTATATTTTATTTTAATAAAACGACCGAATTCAAGTGTGGCTTCCTTAACGACAAAAAAGCGTTGGGAAATAGCGTTGAAAATGGGAAAAAGCGGTGGCTCAATAATTTAACCTTTCTTTTCTCCAAGCTAAGATTTTTGACTTAAGAACGTTTATCCCGTGACCACAGATTTCCTAGAAATCAATCGCACTACAATTCGACGTTGAGAGGGAAACAGAGCGGAAAATTATCAGGAAGCCAACGATCTCGTGACCATTTCCGCCAGACATCGTATTCGTTAGTGACTTGCACGGTTTCGGGCGAATCGGCGTCGTGCGGTGGTCTTTAAAGCACATCCCCGCCAATCTAAGTGTGGTGGTTGCGCAGACTAGAGGAAATACGACCAAACTAAGCAGAACCTGAGCTCGGAAATTAGAATAGCATGAAAATAATTGGTACATATATGCAAAACATAAGAAAGGAGAAGTTCAGAATATACATCAGTTAAGTAATCCATATGACGTGAAAAATGTAATCTCTACTTACGTTAATGTAGAAGATAAGGCATTAGTATACTAGCAAGAGTGTATGCTCTTATGCCCTTTAACATGAATTTGTTGGACCGCGATGTATTTATTTAAGAAGTTTACAATTTCTCATTTATTTAATTAATTGATTAAATCAATTATTATAATTAATTATATTAATCAATGAATTGTATTAATTATTTTATTTTCTTTATTTATCAGATGATGTAATTTTGTCTATATTACGTCGTATACGACAAACTAAAATTATTTACACAATTAAACAATGTTTCAGAATGGGTGCTAAGTAAACTTGTGATTTTGCTGAATTCAAAAATCTAGTACATTTAAAACACAGTTCTTGAATCTATATTTTTTGCAAATACAGAATAGATTGCAAAAAGGCGCCAAACATTTGCGGTAAATTATATGGTGTGTAAAGAACGTTAAATTGTTAAAATTTAGATTATTCGTAAATTCAGTGGTGACACTCAATATTGTTCCGTGGAACTGTTCCAATGAGCGGGCTTCTGCGAAATTCGCCCAGTGGGCAATTAATATATTTGGATGGGTTTCCTGGAACCATGCGCCCCAGAATTTCTGGGAAAGGCACTCCCCAGTTTGCGACTTCAGTTGTATTATTTCGTCAATGGAAATTACGAGGGCCACCTGAACTTAATATCCTCGATGTAATATAGTTATATGCTTTACAGTAAATGTGAATGTCAGAAGTTCCATGCAAATTTAACTAGCAGACTATAGTCTTTTCAAACATTAATATTATTCGCGAATTAACATGTCAATATACTGTAAAAGGGAAAACTATTTGGAAGATGCAAACTGTGAGCTTATTTTCAAAATTTATTGCTTTTACATTTTTAAATAAAAAATGAATTACAAAGGCCAGAAAAATTGAAAGTTTCGAAAAATACAACTGAATTTTTCCTGATTTTTGTTATTAGATGTGCTGATGTCAAAAATGACTTCAATTATTTTTCATCGCGTCAGGATTTTCGATAAAATTGATATCGATATATTTGCTAAAATACTATTTGACTAGGAATACTCTCCAGAAATTTTGCATGTACTATCTGGCAACAGTGGTTCTTAATCACGAAAATCTATGTAAAATATAGTAGATTCTTGTTAAGGCAAATTTATTTTATAGCAATATTATTTATTATTGTTTTAAGTGGATGAAAACCGGTTGCTAATCGCCCGAACCGCCTCTTGTCAAGAGAAAAACATTCCCTTGTGTTTAAACTTTTTACATCAAATTACTGTGCATTTTATGAAAGAAATTCAATATTGTCCATCCATTTTCATTTGATTTCATTTCAATAAAACAGATGAATGACTAAGAGTTTCATGTGAACACGAAACTCTGAAACAGATTTTAAACAGAGTAAAAAACAAAACAAAACAACAAAGAAATAGTTTCCAATTAAATTCGAACTCTTTTTCTTTTGAAACTCCTTTTTGGGGTTCTTTTAGGTTCAATCACAGGTCTGTTACGTGTTAACATTCAACAGCAATCGGTGAGCATATTTTTATCGCATTTTTCTTGATATTTGCGTTCCCTACTTTTCAAGTTTTGGTGGAAACATTCACCCTCTTTTTCGCTTACTGATTCTTTTTCGGGAAAAAAGTCCACATGTGAACGACGGAAATATATTTTGTCATATTTTATTTTGTTGCAATGCGACCGAAACTTGGAGAGGAAAATGGATGGGAAATTACTACTTCCAACCTAGGAACGTAACGCTCGCCCAAAACATTCTAGGTGATAAAAGATCTAACTTCATGAAAGAATTAGGAACATTTCTAGGAAAGGTTCGGACCATTAGAGAAACTGAAATTAGGGAGTGGGAAAACAGCACTGGTTAGTACGAGCAGAGCCTAGACTGGAGAGAAATAAATAATAAATCAATAAACTAACAATAATTAAGTTAGTAAGTTATGTTAGGTTAGTAAACAGTAAAAAAACGTTATAAGTTGTAGTCAATTGTTAAGTATAAGTAGATAAATAAGCCAATAAAAATAAATAAATTAACTTAAAATAATTAAAATAAGTTAAATAAATTAAAATTAAATTAATTAAAATAAGTTAAATAAATTTAAATCAAATTAATTAAAATAAGTTAAATAAATTTAAATTAAAATAAGTTAAATAAACTTAAATTAAATTAAATTAAAATAAAATAAAAGGAAACGGTTAAAATAAAACACATTAGGAGGCGAAGGGAAGTAGGAATCGGAAATGTTAGGGCAGAGGCGTTGGTGCGGACGATTTTCTGTGGTGCGGTTTTCAGATGCGGAGGAGGCCAAACACTGGAAGGAGAATGCCTGACGCCCGCGCCAAATAAATAAATGGTTTAAAAACCGGATAGATTAGCATGTACTTGGCTTCTGACGGCAGGTTTTTCCCCCTTCAGGGGTTTTTTCCTCAGCCGTACCTTATGGTCTCTTTTCCGCGGCTTTGAAGCGAAGGAATACCAGAATGGGGTGAATACCAGAATTCGAAAGGTTAGAACGCGATGTAGGTATTGTAATGGTTTAAAGGCCTTCGGCCTAGCCACATTGCATCAAGTTTTCTAATTTGTCTGTAATAATTACCTATTAAATAAAAATAATACTTCGAGAAAAAAAAATTATTTTGTTGAGGACGAAAGCCAGGTTTTCATAGAGTTAATTTAAATGCACCGAGTGTCCAACAGATACAGATGCGTACGGGCTTCCATGATGAAGCAGGATAGCTTAAAGGTTCGTTGTTTTTTGACTCTATATAAAGCCTCCATTCGTCTTTATCGTAGACAATATTAAATTGGCTCATGAATCAGGGAGCATTAGAACAACAGAGCACGGTCCCTTCTTCCTCAAAATAATTTCACAAATTCTTTTTCTCGATTCCTTACCAACAAAAAGAGGTTCCTTTGGCCAATAATATTTTTCTTTCAATCTGCAGGTCAACAATTCAGCTACCTCTTTCGAAAGGCCCACGAAAAAATATGGAAATAAGTAAATGTTTATGAAAATCCAAGTTAAATTGAATTTTTCAAAAAAACCTAATGTGGTACAATTTTTTCATTATTTTTCTCTAAAAGTAGCACCAAAAATACATGAAGTTCTGTTATCAATACCCCTTGTATTTTTCTTTTCATCGCAGACCTAGGTTATTAGTAAGGCTAGTATAGGATTGTACAAATTTTTACTTTCTCGTATAAATACGTATATACGGAAGTAATATACGAAGCATAGAGAAAGTTATGTAACGCTGCGGAATATCGATTTCGAGATTTCAATGGAAATACACGGTTTGGGGCCCCCTGATACCGGAGAAGTTTCTTTTTCCCCAAAACGTCCGTTTGTCCGTAAAACACTACTAGCGCCTAAACCACACGTACAATCTTTTCAAAATTGAATAGTTGAAGCTTTGAAATTTTGAAAAACATTCTTTCAAATTTGGGGGAACTTTTTATTAAGCCCCACGGACATTTTTTAATTTTCCAAAAACCGCTCCAAATATTTTCTTTGAATTTCTTGTACGAAGAAAGAGTAAAATACACTTATAAAGGTGGCACAGGTCCGATTTTCACGGCCATCTCAGGATTTTCGAAAATTGCAAAAGTTTGAATTTTTTCAGCGTCTTCCCTCAACTATAAAAGTAAAGACAGATATTTCCTTCGAATGAAATTTGTTACCTACGAATAGTTCTTTTATTAAGATTACGTAGACATTTTTAAAAATTTTAGTAGTTTTCCATCCACAGACCGTAAAATATTTGCAATTTTAAAAATTACAAAACACAATTTTTTCAAAAACGGTTCCAAATTTTTTCTTTAAATTTCTTGTAAGAAAAAAGTAAAATACACTTATAAAGGTGGTGTAGGTCCGATTTTCACGGTGAACTCTAAATTTTTGAAAATTGCAAAAGTTTGATTTTTTGGTGTCTTCATACAACTACAAAATTGAAGACAGATTTATCCTTAAAAGGAAATTTGTCCCATGATTAGTCCTTTGATAAATGTAATGTAGACTTTTTTGAAAATTTTAGTAATTTTGGGGCAATAGAGCGTGCGATACTTGCAATTTTAAAAAATTACAAAATCAAAATTTTCTCAAAAACGGCTCCAATTTTTTCTTGAAATTGTTGATAGGGTTAGTGCCAAGTGAAACCTATGCGATGACATAAACGCTATATTGCTCCATTCTTTCGGTTTTTCAAAAATTACAAATATGTAACTTTTTTGACTTGTCTCTGGCGTCGGTAATATTTACATTAGAGACGGTTTCATCACGTTGGAGCATTTATGAGTACATGTGCTGTAAATATTGCCAAATAAAGTTTCTCGCAAACTCAACAGTTTTCTGTAAAAATTAGCTCGAATTTCCGAATTTTCAGAAACGTTCAAACGTCATTTTCTCACAAATGGATCCTAATTTTTTCTTCAACTTTATTTTCCAAAGGATAGTGGTAATTGCACTGTTTAATATGACGGAAAGTTTATTTCGGTCTATTCTTTTGTTTTATTCAAAATTTACACAAATGTATTTTTTTAATATCTCTCACGCAGTTAATATGCACATTTCAATGGATTTGTATACATTATTAAATTTGTAAGTGGAAATTATTAAATTTGTGAGTTCTTCAAATTACTTCAAAGGAAGTTTCTAGAAAACTCAATAGATACCTGTGTAAGAGAGCTTCAAATTTCGCATTTACAGTAAAGCTTAATCGCCATTTTCTTAAAAACGGTTTCAAAATTTTCAATGAAAATTTGTATATAGGACGAAGTTTTACTGTTCTTTAATATATTTGAAGTAATATTTCGATTCTACTATAAAAAAACGAAAAGTTGAGAAAATATAAAAAAATATTTGGGCGACGATAGATGGCAGCTGACCAGAGAATGGAGGAAGATCTTAAAGCCAATCCACGCAAAGGAAATTCAAAAAATTTGCTACGAGACAGTCTGACATTCTGTAGCACCTCTAGTTTCTATTACATTTAAATACACGCATATTGTAATATGTCTACCGAACAGTTTCTCCGGTGAGAAATCCAATTTTTATAGTGCATGTTTTTTACATATTTTGAGAGATTTTATAATTGCATAATATTTAGAGTATATCGTTACAATTATACATATCTTGCTATTTTCACAGAAAAATGTCTAAAAATGCAATTATTAATTACTTTATTTGCATAGTCACCACTTTTTACTAATAATGACAATAATGATAAAAATAGGAAGTTAATAACAGTAGTTACTTTTCATTATAGCCGATTATAATTTTGTAAGATATTGAAATTTCGCCGTAGAAATTTTCCCAGGCTGAAAAGGCTCTCCAAACAGACTGATCGGCGAGATCTTGACGGCGTGGGTCCGGGAGCGATAGCTCAGTGCATCAACTGATGTCACTGCAGTGCCTCTGACCGGGAGGTCCTAGGTCCTAGGTTCGAGTCATCACGGCGGCAGGATTTTGGATACTAGCTTTTCAGCGATGTCGAATTCAGTCGCTGTCTGGAGGAGAATTCTAGCGGCCGGCTGCGCTGATGGGTAGTTTTCCGTGGTTTCTCCGATCAACACCAGGCGAATGCTGGAGAAGTACCCTAACCAACGGGCCACTGTCCGTGCGCGATCTTTCCTTCCTCTTCCTTGTCCCATCCTCTCTCTTTACAATCACACAATCATATTAGCGTGCACTACACTACCACATATTCAAGGAGACCGCTCGGGCGCTTAAAGCTTGTCCCGGCTGGGGCGGTGCCTTGCTGGTGGGAGAGTCCTGGTTAGGGGGGAAACCCAACTAGCCAACGGTAGGTCGGCGCCGGATCTTGCCATCCAAGGGGGGGGGGAATCACAGCCACCCCCGAGAAAAGAACATGCACTACACTAACGGGACTAATGACCGAAGCAGTTAACGCGCCCGGAAACACGAAAAAATCAAATTATTGACGGCGTGGGAAACTGTGACCCTCGCGCGCACCGCTGTGTGCGAGCAGTAGGGGAGGACAGAAAGAGAGTATAGTATTTGAAACTAACCGCAATGTCTAGATTAGAGTTCAGTTTTGAGTGTGGACGTGGAGTTCTCTGGCGATACTTTTCGGTCTCGATACATATACTACTTATCTTGAATCGTAGGTAGTATTGTGGTTAAACAAATGCGCTCGCTTTTTCGCAAAAATGCCACCAGTGAAAAGAACATTATGTACTTAACTCAGTTTGTACGTGCGTGAAAATGAAGGTAAGTACACTATTGATGGGATCGTGTTATTTTGTGTTGCGTGTGAAAAAAGTATAAGTGCGGACACTCGTTTCCAAGTGACACAACTTTTGAAAAAGAGCAAAACACGTAAAAAAATTACAAATAATGTGGTAAACAGTTGGTGCTGAAAGTAAATACTCCAAACGAAACACCTTCGTGTTTCCTAGTTCACCTTCGAACCCCCAGTTTTCAACCTTTTATATGAACCTATGTGAGGTATTGTACGTGTTCTGACATTCCAGTGTGTAAGTTAGAACATCCTAAATTACGTGTCTTCTTAGAAACATTAACGAAATAAACTACTCCACATGAACCAACTTTCCACAAACCTTGTTTCATTAATTTATGAAACTAATGGTGCTACTGCAGCACATACTTTCTCGCGTTATTCAAAACAGCAAAGTAATATTGAAATATTGTATTTTCTGTGCTACAAACACCTGAGCTATTACTTAAAACGTCCAATTCAACCAAGAAGCGAGCAACGCACTGTTGCTAGCGCTGCGTTGTCAAAACTATGTGCATTTGCTTGGAGAATAATATCAATTCTCGGCAAAAACGCTTATTTCAGTGTATATGCAGATTTTAAATTATTTATCGGTTAGTCATAGGATATCATACACAAATATAATCCTACACAAATATATATGATATCATACGTAACTCTAATATAATCCTTTTAAAAAATTGTGCATGACTTTTTTCGAAGAGCTAATTTTGTACAACAGACTTCGTCTGAGGGAAAAATATCTATCTTGAATTTTGTAGTTTTGAAATTTATGTTTTGCATTTTTCGAAAAACCGAGCAATGCCAGAAAAAGGACTAACACCATATTTGTACCATTCCTTATTATATAAGTGGAGAAAATGTTAAGAAAAAAGGAGCTTTTTTGTACAGAAAAAAATGCGTAAGTCTCAAGCGCAAAATTGTGAGCTTTAATTTTGTAGGTTTTTGTTTTGTTTCTTTTGTAATTTTCGAAAAATCAGGGATTTTAACGAAAATGACATCTGCACTATTCTCTTAAACGATTTTTGTACAAATTAACAACAAAATTTAATCAAAAAATTTGGAGCCACTTATTTGAACATTTTGAAAAATGTCCGACGGACTACATGTAAAGTACCCCTCAGAATTAAAACATCGGTTTTAAATTCAAGGGATCGCGATATCAGCCACAACGATTGAGGAATATCGATTTTGGAGAAAATCCGCTGAACGGTTCTAGCGCTAGGGGTTTGCACAGATGGTCGGACGGCGGGACGGACAGGCGGGCAGACAGGCGTTTTGCCGTCAATCGATTTTTCGGGGTGAAGGACGCACAGAACATGGATTCTGGCTGCAACATGTGTTAGAGGAATTATTTTCTATATTTATCAACTGGATGTATCTAAAATTTCGTTTCAGGGCGCGGCGACATGAGTTTTTTTTGTCAAAAAATTCGCCGTTTTCCCGCGCACGACTACAATACCTTCTTTTCTAACGGTAGTAAATGTGAGAAAGCAAAAAACTGTACCAACAATTCGTGATTCTATAAAAGATAATCTACTCTGAGTTATATGTATATGTTGCTAAATGTAAGATGGAATAAATTACTTAATTTATTAATAAGACACGCTTCTCAACTACATTTCCATCGCCATCAAAGCGCTCGAACAAAATGACATGCCACTTGTCACAAATATCAATTTAATAGAAAATCTCCTACTAGAGCTTAAATATGCGCCAAGAAAATTTGCAAAGGTTGTAGAAGAAAAAATTAACTACATACTAGAAAAAAGGCCGGATTACCGTACATTACAACATATTGCCAATATCATGGCGAGTAATACGTAATGCAAATTGTCAGACATTGAAGAAACATTGTCGCTGAAAGAAATAGCAATAGATATTAGGTGATTTTGAAGCCTCCTCTGGCAACCCTTACTTTTAAAACTCTCGTTCGTTGTTTTGAACTGTTCCTGCGAACTCTAGTACGTTAGTCACCTTGCCCATGGCCTTAAAGTCCATGGTTTACACGTACTACTAATCATCATTATTAACATAATCTAACAAAACAAAAAAAAAAGAAAATGAAAAATATCGCACTGAATCGCAATGAATCACAACATGGTAGCGTCAAATACGATGTTGTTGCAGGCTGACAACGCTGGATTCAAATTATTTGCGTTATGTGCACGAAAAAGAGTAAGGAATATGTTAACGTCCGTTATCTTGTTTATTTAATACTACTATTGATTTTCTGACCTTACTAAACAGACACTAAAATATTTTTTTAGCAATTTATTTCTTGACGTTTCGACACTAGGTGGGGTCCTTTTCAAAATTCTATTGTCCAGGTTTGTTGAAAACACATCAGAAACAATCAGTAAACATTTTAATAAAAAAGTGTCAATGTTATAAAAACATACGTATATTTGTTAACGTACGTATGTTTAGTATATATGTATATATAGTATGTATAGTCTGAACATCATCTGGCCACCTAGAGTTGGCCGGATAGCTAGAGATGGTCAGTAGTACACAACTTTTGCTGCACCAACTGCATCAACTGATGTCACTTCAGCGCGCGCGCCTCTGATCGGGATGTCCTAAGTTCGAGTCCTGACGGCGGCAGGATTTTCGACACCAGCTTTTCAGCTAGGTCTAATTCAGTCGCTGTCTGGAAGAGAACTTTAGCGGCCGGCTGCTCTGATCGGGAGTTTTCCGTGGTTTCTGATCAACACCAGGCGAATGCCGGAGCAGTACCCTCAAAAACGGGCCACGGACCGCGCGCGGTCTGTCCTTCCTCTTCCTTGTCCTATCCTCTCCCCTTACACACACTCACTAACATGCACTACACATTACAACATGCTACCACACTACTACATATTCCGGGAGACCGGTCGGGAGCTTCAAGCTTGTCCCGGCTGGGACGGTGCCCCCACTAGCCGACAGTCACCCAGAGGGGGAAGATCACCTCCACCTCCCGAGGAAAACATACACTGCACTAACGGGACTAATGACCAAAGAAGTTGACGCGCCCGGAAACACGAAAAATCAATCACAACTTTTTAAGTCATTGAAGATAAAATCTGATTGATTATTTCGTGTTTTTGGACGCCTTAACGGCTATTCTCATTGGTCACGTGAATGTATATCTTGCTTTTATCACGGGAGGAGGCGGTGTGCTTGCCCCGCTAGACAATTGAGATCGGCGCTGTCGGCTTGCGGTGTTTTAACCATCCAGGTATCTCCCACCAGAAGATCACCACCCCAGTGAGACAAGTTCTAAGCTTCCCACTGGTACCTCGACATGTGTGGTAGTAAGTGTAAGTAAGTGGTAATGACAGGATAAGGAAGAGAAAGGAACGATCACGCGCAATCTGTGAAACCTCGGAAAACTACCGATCAGAGCAGCCCACCGTTAGAATTTTTCTCCAGTCAGCAGCTGTATTCTACTCCACTAGCTCTCTAGCTATTGTCTTCCATCGCCGAGTTTCGAATCCTAGGACCCCCCAGTCAGAGGTACTGCAGTGACATCAGTTGATTCCCTAAGCCGCTTCAGGCGGTTTGACGGTAAAAGCATTGCTTCCTTATTGCTGAATCACATGTGCAATGTTTGTGTCTATGGAGAGGAACGTCGCATGATTCGATGAAATCTCACATTAGCTGCATTCTGTTAAGTCTCATATGCACCACATTTAGTCATAAAAGCGGAATTTATTCAAAGCATTTGGTTTCTAGATCATACACTGTAATGGATTCTCCACACGTAATACATTGAAGGGAAATCATAGGAGGAAGGTCATGGTTTCCGAATTTCTTCATTACATTTACCGAGATAAGCAACAAGAAATTACAATACACCACCGGAAGGTATACGGAAAAATTTTATTGTTATGTTAATAGGGGGTGATAACACCGCATTAAGGTTTGTGAAATATCCGGAGATTGGAATCGTTTTCTAGAAGCGCTGTCAACAAGATTCTGCAATCAATAGTTGTAAATTACGATTTCCTCGCTGTTTTCAGCCCATACTAATCACGCCTTGGTCACCACTATTCATCACTGCAAATTGATATATTCACATTATACACATATTGGCAAAGAATATTAAAAAAACACAATTAGTGGCAGTGTCGCATGAGGTTTTCTCTCGCATATTTTTCGCGTATGAATATGCAGCGACGAAATGGTCATTTTGGTCCAATGAACAATCACGCTACGGAACTATGTCACCGGAAAGGCACGTTCAAATGGGTGAACACACTCACTCCAAAACTACGGTGCAGAAGCTATACGTATTTTGATCGTCGAAGTGAAAAAGTGTCCATCGAACTGTTGTGATTTGTTCCAATTGCTCTTGTATGACTTGCAGCTTTGTCAAACATATATGTCGAATTTCATCAACTTTTTGATGAATGTCGACGATTTGTTGTTCTCTTCTGAAATTCTATCATATCGTTATTTACAATATGCCGAATACACACGGCAACGCACTACTTAAGAAACATGAAAACAATCATTTTACGGTTCTGAGCAGAAACTCATTTATACAATTTAAGGTAAAATATGTCGGAGATGGTAAAATATGTCGTAGTTGGATGCAGGTACGCCTGAGTGGTTGGATATTGCTGTACCAGAAAAACGTATGCGTTAATATTCATGTAAAAGAAGTTATAAAAGCTCAATACAGAAAAGAAAGGTGGGACTCTATTCGGCATAATCTCCATTGCTACTGTAAGTAAACTCATTGAGGCAGAAATCAGTAGAGCGAAGAAGTAATCGTAACTAGAGATAAGGCAGCCTTAAGAGACTCTGAATGTCAGACAGAGTTTACAATGGAAACTACAGCACAATCTGACGGCAAGAACTGAAACTAACACAGACGATTGAAACAAATTGCCAAACTGCGAAGACTGTATTTGAACGCATTACTAGAACAACAACACTGTGTGAGCTGAAACCAGAAGACATATAGCATTCTACGCCTAATACCCACAAATGTCACAATCTACAGAATTATCGTATTCATTTATTTATTTATTTACTTTACGTCAAAAACACTTAAACACTGTGTGCGACGTGATATGGGGAGGATCAGGTAAACTGGGCGAAAAATCTGATCGAGACGAGGGCCACAGACACAGAGGCTGCGGTACAACACTTGTTACACGTTATTTGTTACTTGTTACAGGTAATCTAATCAGGCGCAGGTAAAACAAGATCGGGTTTGAAATCGACGATAAAATTAAAAGACATAATGTAACCACTCATATGTCAGTTACATTGTATATTATTGCAGTCGTAAAAGGAAGCCAGATAACTAATTCCTGTAAAAAAATTCTAAAAACCTATTTATTTCATTTTCTGTTATCGGTAATATTTGTTCTTTTAGTGTGTGCATTCAATTTATTGTTTAATAGTTTTCAAATTGTTCAAAACTAATAATTAGTAAAAGAGTTATTATTGATTGTACGTTCATTGCATAACAATATTCTTTTTGCTAGCTAAATTGCATAAAGTAATAATCTATGTGAAAGTGAAACTACGTCTTGTATATATTTCATTCACTATTCATGTGACAATTGCTTTGAAAGTGTATGCAAAGGGTATTTAGGTATGTAATTCTTTTTCAATGTTTTGTGTTTGCATGTATTATAGTCTTGTGTATAGTTATTTTATGTTTTTTTTTGTGAAGTGAAGGGTATTATAATTTTATGTAAAGTGTTTATGCAAGTGTTAAAACATAACTGCAATTGTTAGGTAATCACGTAATTGCTAAAGGTGGAGGAAGTGATAAAATTTTTCAATGCAATGTGTAAATGCTAGAGTAAAATTGTATTCCAATATTTAAACAGAATATATTCAGAACGCTGTTCATAGTTAAAAGATTAACTTACCTATGTTCCTTTTATTACAAAAGCAGGATAAAAGACGAACCCACTCCTATAGGGCAGTTAGGACATATGAAACTATTCCTAATTTTTGGTGTGACATTGTCATAACAAGTCACAGATCAAGTAATACTACAAGGTTACTTAAGTGACCCGATGTAGGCTTTTTTAAAGAATAGTGGAAAGGTAGAGCGGTCACATACACAACGTATAGGACAAAGAAAAGACAACTTTTTCGGTGCCAGACATTCTCAAAATTTGTTTTTCTGGCAAAATATCGATATTTTTTTCTGAAGCATTACATTATCTCCATATGGTATTACGGTACCTCCACGGTACATTGTCTCCATATTCTCTAAACGGAATATACGAGAAAGCAAAAACAATAAAATAAATTAACTTTTATATTATTCATTTTCGAAACATCAATAAATATGCGGAAACTTATTGCTAGAAATCAGAAGGCTACTATATATTTTTAAATTAGATTTAAATGGACACGAAATTGCGATAGAATTTGACTAAAAATGAAACGAAAGGCATTAGGGTATTACTTTTACAAAATTTCTTACCTATGTCCCGTTTTGTATTCCGTTGTACTGTACTGACCACAGATTGTAAGAGAATAATTATTTGTGTGTAAATGAATATGAGTCATTTTGGATGAAAAAAAAACAACACATTAGTGAGTTGCCTTTTAATTTTACTAACAACTCATTACTTTACCTTTTTATTTTCACGGATACACGTAAAAGCTTTTTGGGCGATTGTCGATTTCCGTAGCACTTCGTATCATATGGGAACATCACATGCAAAAAGCCAAACTTTTCGGGACCCAGCGCCACTGATAGGTACAGAAGGTCACTTGTCTACCTCGACACGAGCGCCCAGTTCGTTGATTTGGTGGTAGAACTCACTGAGAGAACACTGCCACTCATCGGTTGTTCTCAAACTCCATCAATTCACAAATTTGTTCGATTTCTTCTTTTGTACTCTAACAAAGATTCTATCTCTCCTGATTAACTTCTGTGCTACCTAAATGCTATTTTATCAATGACGTATTTTACTTACCACGAGAAAAAAGTCTGGATATTGTCGGCAAAATGATGTGCAGCACCGAATAGTTTCGCAGCAAAATTTTATTAAAAATTCTTGTACACACTTTTGTGCAGAAGAAACGTTTCTTTATATCATAACAGGCTATCTTGCATACGATTCAAAAATCATGTCACCGACAACGTTAAAAAATAAATTGTAAGGCTAGAAAATGACAAAATAATGAATTTATAATAACAATAATAATAATAATAATAATAATAATAATAATAATAATAATAATAATAATAATAATAATAATAATAATAACTAGTTGACGCCATCTTACGAGATAAACGCATCAGGTTGTGCTCTTGAATTTTTGTGATTTATCTACTATTTTTTAGCAATTGTACTGTATTTGGTGTTTTAATTACTTGTTGCAGGTCAGCTGAAAATATAATTTCGACTGTTTTATCTTTGCTACGAACCAACTTATTACGAATTTTAAACGGACTCTGGAACCATAACGAACTTCAATTTACGAGTTAGTGACGAGTGTTAAAACCTATAAACAGTACCATTTATTTTCGATATTATATCACTGTGTTAATTTAACTACTGAAAGATTTATTGTATTTCTGTGACGAGTGATGATTCCGTTATTTTGAACGATACGACGACAGTGTATCGAATTAATTTTAATTTGTGTTTCAAATCTTACTCTATATTTCCAACACAAATTTTGAGTTAATATCTTTTATCTATTTACGGTAAAGTATAATCTACTGGTTCTATTACACAATTGCAGCTTACGTAGACGAAATCTACCTAATCACATTGCCAAATTTCGTAAGTATTAGCTTCAATAGATTTGTAGATAGCATACCTTCTCATGCTTCTATGGACTCTTACTTTTTAATTTATCGAATACACATCAATCTTACCCTTTTAAAATATCGTATCAAGCTAAGTGCTTGTTGCTCGTATCTGCGTTTTCATGTTTTTATTACAATTTTTATCACGTACATTAAAACGCATTCGTGACATGGCTACTGCTCGTTCTACTCTTTTACTCTCTACACTCTCAAAGCCGACCTTCTGAAAGCCTTCACACACATAAACTAATGTAGATCAACTTATCCGAATGTCAGAAGAGGTCGTTCTCTACACAGACGGTTGGGTACAAGTCGGGAAGACAGCGAATCTTCCCAATCGTCCCCCCGTGACTGCACGGAAGTAACCGAGACCACATCTAGTGGCAACTCAAAACAAATTTAGTGTTTTAGATTATGAAACAGATTTTCCTCAACTTTCTGATCCTCACAGCCTTTCTCTACCACCGACAAATACATGCACAAACCAACGCAAATAGTCTAGGATGTGCGTCGAAACCAAAACACGTAAAGCTGCGCATCCTAGCCCACTTGAAAACAAAGACATTCCTACTGAGCCTAAAAAACAGATAATTATTTTAGCTGACAGCCATGGCCGCCATCTTTCCTCCTTTCTCAGTAGGATGTTACACTCCAACTACTCAGTCTCATCTATTTTTAAACCTAACGGGAGGTTTGCAGACGTGACTGCAGAGTTGGACACCCATGCGAAGACAATGACCAATCAGAACACAGTCATTATCATGACCGTATAGTTGGTGTACCCACTTAGCAGAATACAAAAAAAAAGAATATTCCAGAATTTTGTACTAATTATGAACCAATTTATACTCCAAATTAAAAATTTTGAACCTATGCACATCAAAATAAAAAATGTATAATAGTGGGTGCGCTAACTTAACGTCAAGTTAGCATACCTACACAAGAAAAACCTATGAAATAAAAAAGCTAAAAATACCAGAATTTTGTATTAATTTTGAACAATTTATACCCAAATTTAAAAATTCTGAACAGATGCAGAACATCAAAATAAACAACGTATAAGAGTGGCTGCGCTAACTTAACGTTAAGTCAGCTATTAAATGTCGAATTAATGCTACTATTGTTATTATTGCTCTAATTGTTAACATTTTATTATTATTATTATTATTATTATTATTATTATTATTATTATTATTATTATAATGGTCTTAAAATAAATGAAAGTTTCATTGTATTAATATTCGTAATTGTATTATGTAAATTGTAGTGTTCTGCCACAAGGTGGCATAAACCTACCTGCAGAAATAATAAATACCTATCTCTCTCTCTCTCTTTCTCTCTCTCTTTATCTCTCTCTCTATCTCTCTCTCTCTCTCTATCTATCTCTCTCTCTATATCTCTCTCTCTATCTCTCTCTCTTTATCTATCTCTCTCTTTATCTATCTCTCTCTTTATCTATCTCTCTCTTTATCTATCTCTCTCTATCTCTCTCTAACTCTCTATCTATCTATCACTACCTTGAAAAAAAATTAAAAATTGTGAGATACCTAGGGTCCAGATTGGTTGTAAAACTCTTAGTAAAAAATCAGGTAGCATTTTATATCAAAATTGTCAATTTTATTAAACACTGGTCATGTATGTGAAGTCCAACATCATCTTGCCAGCTATTATGGCATAAGTCATTTTTCAAATTAGTTACAGGTTCATCCGAGTTTACATATATGTAGAATGTCACAATCCATTTTTTACCAAAATCGAATCTGTAAAGAAATAAAGAGTGAAAATTAAAAGACGATTTCACAGAACTGAATAATATTTTCTATAAAACAACGGCGAGTAGAACTTTTTTATATTACTTATTATTTAATTTCGTGTTTATTTTCATTATGTAATTCTTCTAATCATTTTTGCCATGGCAAAATAATATATTCGTTTAGGAATAATATGTTTCAATTCCAAATTCTTTTTACATTTTCATTTGTGTTATGCTTTATTCGAGCCAGATCGACCCAGGAATATTCGTTTTGGAAAAAATCCGTTGTAAAGTTTAGGCGCTAGCGTTGTTCATAGACGGACAGGCAGAGGGACGGACGTTTCGATTTTTCGGTAGGATTTATTTTCTAAATATTGAAAATGGATTTATCCACTTTTTCGTTATCAGAGCCCAGCAATAAGAGTTTTTTTCTGCAGTAAATCCGCCGTTTTTGGCGCAGAGTTATATAATCTAGTACGTAAGGGGAAGTAAGAAAGCAAAAATTAAGATTGGTTACTGTGGGAATCATTGAGTTTTTCAATTTGGCACATATAATAAGCATGTATTGAAAGCATTGAATGTATTAAGCATTTTGTTTGTTGTGTCGAGGTTGCTGGTATCTACAACTGCTATGTCTATCAGCCATACGTTTTTTAGATTTATCCCAGAGTGTTACATCCGGCCTGTTATGATGGGCTGTTCTGTCGGTCAATACGCTTTGGTCCCGGTATAATTTATAGATGTTCTCGATAACATTTTGTGGATGGTACTTGTAGTAGGGTGTGCCTAATTCACCAGCAATTCGACATTTTCTTGCAAGTTTGGCGTGGTTGATACGTGCTATCATATCGTGCCTCTGTTTATAATCCGTTGAGGCCAGCATACTGCAAACCGTAATAATGTGCTGGATCGTTTCTTCGCCTACACCACAAGCCCGGCAGATATCATAAGGCACTTCGGGGTCTTTAATAATGTACTTGAGTTAATTTCGTGTTGTAATTACCTGGTGCTGGATTGCTATCAAGAATCCTTCAGTCTCGGGGTAGAGATATCCTATTTTAAGCCACTTGTACGACAAGCAGGCGTCGACATTTGATTTGGCTATTTCTGTAGGATATGTACAAATGGAGTGCTTTTTGTTTCCATTGTTCTAAGCCCTCGGCTTGTGTTGATTGTTGATGTAATACATTTTTTTTGTTTAAGGTTGAGTGGTGTATAGTTCTCGTCTACTTGCTGTATTACTCTGTATTGCTGAGATGACAAGGCTTTCTCATTGAAATACTCTCTCATGTTCGTTATCAGTTTTGCATGGAGATTATCAATATTTAAGATGCCCCCTACCCCCTAATTTCCTTGGTAGTGTTATTCTTTGGATATAACGTTTTGGATGGTGATATTTGAAACGAGTCATTTGGACCCTAATAATCCTCTCCAGTGAGTCCAAATCAGTTCTGGTCCATTTTATAATGCCTAATGAGTAAGTAATCACAGGAATGGCATATGTATTAATTGCAGTTGTAAGGTTGAGGGTGGTCTTGAGTATGGTAATCAATATGTTGGTAAACTCTGTTTTTAACCTCTCTTTTATCTGACTGTGTATAATCATTTTATTTTGTTGTATCCCCACTTATGAAACTCATCCATTCCCGATGCATTGATGATCTATCTTGATGCAGTGTCGTGCTCTGTGCTGTCTGTGAATTTTCCCCTTTGAATGCTTTGTATTTTGCATTTTTCTATGCCAAACTGCATGCCTTTATCACTAGAGAATCTTTCAGTGATATATGTTAGCTTCTTCAGACCCTGTAGTGAGCCAGAGTATAGTTTTATGTCATCCATGTATGCCAGGTGAGTGATCACACTCTTCTCTTGACCTTTCAGTTCAAATCCCAGTTTGGTGTTGACCAATAAATATGAAAGGGGGTTAAGGGGCAGAACCAAAACGGACTGAAGTATTACCCACTTAATCTTCAAAATCTTTGAGACTACTCTCTCGTTCCCTGAATGCATGTATATTCTTGTACACCAGTGGTTCATGACAGACTTAGGAGTTCCACAATCATAGGGTTTATACCATATATTCTAAGGACATGGATCAGCCAATCGTGAGGGATCATGTCGAATGCTTTTTTATAATCAATAAAACAAGCATGCAGGTTACGCTTTTTCCACATGCCTGAGACATGATAACACTGTCTATCATTAACTGTTCTCTACTTCCCAATGAGCCCTTGCAGCCGCCTTTTTAGGTCTTCGAGATGTTATTTTGTGTACAATGTTGTTCGATGATCGTATGTAGACAGCCAGTCATAATCTTGTATAATGCATTAAGGCATGTGATTGGTCGGTAATTCCCTGGATATGTAGTGTCATTTGTTTTTGGTTTTAAATATGTAACACCTTCACTCAAAATGTCTGAAGTTTCTTCCGGATTTTTCAGGTAATGATTCACAAGTGTCAAGATCTTTTTATAGAGACATGTGAATATCTTGAACCAGATGTTATGAAGCCCATCGGGACCAGGACATTTCCAGTTAGCCAGCTTGCGAATAGTAGCCCGTAAGATATCCATCGAAATTTCACTGGTTTCCATGTGTCTGATAGTAACAGTAGGGTTCGTGACATCACTCATCCATGAAGTGTTGTCTGGAAAGTGGCCTTCTGTTGACCATATTTTCCCCCAGAATTCTTCTACAGCTGACTTCCCTGGCAGCTCAAAACTTATTATTCCTATTATTATTATTATTATTATTATTATTATTATTATTATTATTATTATTATTATTATTATTATTATTATTATTATTATTATTATTAAAAAGGATTTGTAACTTAATCGGTCGAAAATAAACTAATTAAGAACTAATTTATACCCAAAGTAAATAAGGTTAAAAAAACTGTTTATCTAAATTAGGAATATTTGCAATAGTTCAGTCGGTATGCACATTTTACCTGGAAAAAGATCATAAAAAATTGCTTTGAGTTTCTTGTATGTACCCAGGCACTAGTTAAATCCCCAACTTTTCGACCTCTTAGAGCCTGTGCTAAACTCGAGAGCCCAAAACAACGGTATTTTTCTGATTTGTTTTTCTTTCGAGCTCTTTAACCTTACGTCGCGTAGAAAAATGATTTAAATGAATTTTAAAGAGGATAAAAATGCTTACAAAGAAAACCCGCTAACTACTCAAAACTTACTTTTCAGTTTTGAAGTTTGAAGGGCTCTGAAAAATCAAAATCATTCAAAACAATTATTTTTATTCCATCAACATAATTATGAATTCTTGGTTAATAAATAGTATTAATCAAAATCCGTATTTCTTAAATAATTTGGTTACAATAACATTTCAATTTTATCATGGTGTGTAGAAGTTGAAGTAAGATGTTTTTCGCAGACGTTTAGTAGTAGTCACGTTATAGTTCTAAAAGATAGTTTATCTATAGTCTATTAGTACAAAATTCTGGTATTTTTAGTTTTTTCAATGCATACGTTATTCATGGGCGGTATCGCTGACTTAACGTTAAATTAGCGCACCAACTCTTACACGTCCTTTATTTTAATGTTCTGCATCGGTTTAAAATTTTTAATTTGGGGTATAAATTAGTCCATAATTAGTATAATATGCTAGAATATTCCTTTTTTGATAAGTGGCCATGTCAACTTTACGGTAATGTCATTATCATAGGAGTTCAGAATGACATTCATCTCGGAGGTAACTTTAGACCTGAAAAACAAGTTAACAAATTACAACGTGCCGCCCAAAATCCTAGCATTGTAGTCTCGACTCTGCCCTCCTGGTACAACAGATCAAAACCATGCAGCGATGATTGACTGATTCTTAGTGATTCCTGGCGCGTCAAGTACTGAGGTTATTAGTCCCGTAAGGGGAGTGCGTGTTTTTCATAGGAAGGTGACTGTGATCTTCCCCCACTGAATGGCGAGATCCGGCGCCGACCTACCGTCGACTAGCTGGTTTTCTCCAATCTCCCATCAGCGGGGTGCCGCCCCAGGCAAGAAAAGTTCTAAGTCCGCGACCGGTCTGCTGACTTGCGTGGTAATGTAGTGCATGTTAGTGTAAGTGCGAGAGTAACGGGTGAGGATAGGACAAGGAAGAGGAAGGAAAGAACGCGCGCGGTTGGTAGCCCGCTTGTTAGGGTACTGTTCCTGGTGTTGATCGGAGAAACTTCGGAAAAGTATCGATCAGAGCAGCCGGTCGCTAGAATTCTCCTCCAGAAGGCGACTGAATTCGACCTAGCTGAAAAGTCAGTGTCGAAACTCCTGCCGCCGTCTGGACTAGAAATTAGAATCTCCCGGTCAGAGGCACTGCAGCGACTTGAGTTGATGCACTGAACCACCGTTCGCAATCACTATGCAGCAAGATTAAGCACGCAAACCAACAATTAAAACTGCAACAGAGGCAAACAAATGTAACACTTTTTTACTTTCTCGTATATATACGAAGTAATGTACGTAGTATAGAGAAAGTTATGTAATGCTGCGGAAAATCGATTTCGAGATTTGAACAGAAATACACGTTTTGGGGTCCTCTGATTCCGAAAAACTGTTTTTTCAAAACCCCGTCCGTCCGTTCGTTGGTCGGTCCGTCGGTCGGTCCGTCGGTCGGTCCGTCGGTCGGTCCGTCGGTCGGTCCGTATGTCCGTCCGTCCGTCCATTAAACACTGCTAGCGCCTAAACCGCACATACAATTTTCTCCAAATTGAAGAAACCCCTGTGCATCTGGCTCTAGTTGAAGATCTTTCTTCAAAATTTGGATGTTCTTTACATGAAGCCCCCCAGACATTTTCAAAATATTCTCAAAAACAGCTCCAAGTTTTTTCTTTAAATTTCATATGAGAGTTGAGTAAAATACATTTATAAGGTGGCATAGGAGCGATTTTCACGGTTAACTCTGAATTTTCGAAAATTGCAAAAGTTTGAATTTTTTCGGCGTCTTCCTACAACTATAAAATTTAAGACAGATTTTTCGTTCAAATGAAATTTGTTGTGCATAAATAGTTCTCTCAATAAGGACATGTACAGCTTTTGGAAATTTTAGTCGTTTTCGTGCAATAACACATGCAATATTTGCAATTTTAAAAAAAATACAAAGACAAGATTTTCTCCAACACAGCTCCAAATTTTTTCTTTAAATTTGTGGTAATGTTAGTGCCAAACAAATGCTATACCATGACAAACGCCATATTGCTCTATTCTTTTGTTTTTTCAAAAATTACCAAAATGTAATTTTTTTCTTGTGTCTCACGTCGGTAATATTTACATTAAAGACAATTTCTTCACATTATTATATTTATAAGTACATGTGCTTTAAATAATGCCAGTTAAGTTTCTCGAAAACTCAACTGTATTCTGTAGAAATTTTTTTCACAGAGAAATTTTTTCACAAATGTATCTTTTATTTCAATATCTCTCACTCCGTTAATATGAACATATCCATCAATGTGTATGCATTATCACAATTGTGAGTAGAGGTGCTTCAAATTATTTCAAATGAACGTTTTCGAAAACTCCACAGATTCCTAAGAAAAAGAGCTTCAAATTTTGCATTTATAGTAATGGTTAATCGCTATATTCTTAAAAACCGCATCACATTTTTCAATGAAAATTTCTATTTAGGATAGTTTGTACTCTTCTTTAATATGCTTGAAGTAATACTTCGGTTGTACTACTAGGAAACCAAAAAATTGAGAAAATGGGAAAAAATGTACTTGGGTGACGATAGATGGCAGCTGGCCAGAGAATGGAGCAAGACCTTAAAGCCAGACCACACGAAGGAAATTAGAAAACTATACTACGAGAAAGTTTGTGCCATTCTGTAGCACCTCTAGTTCAAAATGATTTCCTCTCAGCAAAACACTTCCCCCAGCATGGTCCTCACATAAGCCTTGCTGGAAAACATGCAGTCGGAAACATGCTTGCACAATACATACACTCCAGTCCTACACAGTCGCCTACCAAAAATCCATCCCTTTCACCTTCCTTACGTTCTCCACCCCCACTACCCGTTCTCCTTGCGTATTTCGAACCAACTTACCTCCTCCTCTGAACCGACTCCCGTTTCTCCGATTCCCACTACCAATTTATCAACACTTGATACCCTAATTTTCTCACAACCTGTCACTGCTGGGGCACATTACAACTTTCGACTACGCAGTCGAGGTAAATATGGAGTAAATATATAGCAACTATAGTCAGATGCAACAGAAAAATATCCGTGTAGTTACTTGCAAAAGATAAACATACTGCACCATAATGATCAATCCTTTTCAAATAAAAATGAGGTTAACGAGGCAGCTCTACTGAGCGATTTCAGTGAAATGCATATTCTTTGCTTTACAGAACATTGGTTATCTCTTTATGAACTTAGCATTATCCAAATTCCAAAGTTTTATCTCGCAGACTTATTTAATAGAGAGAGAATCGCATAAAGGTCCCACATATGGGGGTTCTTGTATTTACATTAGAAATAATATCCATTCTATCTCCATGATGGAATTAAATGTGCATTCCGTTGAAAATGTTTTCGAAATTTCTGTTGTACAACTTCCTTTGCTAAAAATGACATTACTTTAATATCTATAGGCGTTTAACAAAGAGAGCTGCAGATTCTATTTTGTTCTTAGAAAACTAGAGATAATACTTTATAAAGTCAGCAATCACTCTTTTGAATCCATTGTTGCACTAAAAGATTTTAACATTGATTTTATGGTCGAATCGTGCGAGAAAAAAACAGTTTAATTTAATTAATTCCTTCAGTTTAAATATTACAAGAAATGTACCTACACGGATCACACTAAATTCAATGAAGGCAAACTGATCAAATTATAATTAACAAAATTACTACTCAATATGAAGTTGAAACCTACGATTTAGATAAAGTGACCAAAGCACAAATTTTTACTTATAAAAAATGCAAACACTGACACGAAAAATAATATACGTATGAGTAGATTTAATAAAAGACGTATGAGTAGATTTACAAAATAAAATAAAATTATATTGGATTACTCCATGCAGGAGTCAAGGGACGTGGTTTATAATACTGTTGACACAAACGACAAATATAATTCTTTTTTTCTTTCAACTCTTTCATTTCATTTTAACACTGGCTTTCCTCTTCAAAAAAGAAAATTAAACATTTCACGGAAAAGCAATTCTTGGATAACACAAGGGATTAGGACATCTTGTAAAAACAAGCGAATTCTTTCTTTCATTTCTAAACATCATAACGTATCTCAAGATTTCCTTATCTACTTTAAAAAATACAAAACATTGTTATGAAAAGTCATAAGGCAGGCTAAAATCATGAAACACGATCAGGATATTTTGAACTCAAAAAACAAAACAAAAGAGACAACAACCGTGGCAAGTCTCCTAACTACTTCCGAGAATTGCTGCCGATATCACTAAGGGTAATCAGCCACAAAATCTGACTGAATTGAATTTGCCTTATTTACGTGGTGAGACTCAGGCCATGAGGCCTGCTCTTCCGTCTGACCACGCAAATTCCGCTACGCTCCTTTCACCAACCATTGGAGAAAGAAGCTATTACTTGGGCGACGAAACAGGCGATTTGAATTTAGCTCAGAGGCATCATTTAGGCTTGAGGATCTATTACATGCAGTAAATCTACTAACATGGGACAGCCAGCTTTACTTCCCTCCGAAGGAAGGCGTACAAAGGATTTTTTCGCCCTTCCACGGCTTCGATCACTCTGAACCCGCAAACTTGGGGGTAGTCCAATACGCCAACCGCCACACCATCGCCGCCGCGTCAATATCAGCCATTTACCAATAAATTTAGACACGATGTTCCGATTCCGAAACTTCCTATGAAACCTGGGAAAATAACGGTAAACTAAAAAATATTCGTCCGGTTCATTTTGAATTACTTGGATTCTTTATAAAGACCCAAAAGTGTGTGCCATTATACACCCGTTGACTCACATATTTAATGCATCCTCATGCACTGGAACGTTTCCAGATATTTTCAAAACAGCTAAAATTAAGCCGCTCTTCAAAAAAAAGGCAACAAAAATGAAATTCAAAATTATCGACCGATTTCTTTCTGTCAGTTTTTCAAAAATATTGAGACATTTTTTTACGTACGAATGGAAAACTTTCTCAAAAAACGCGATTTCAGATTTCCAACATGGATTTAGAAAATCAAAATTTACGGAAACAACCATATTTTCTCTTCTTAAAGATGTAGTCTCATCATTGGACCAAAACGAAGAACCTATTGGATTACTTTTAGATCTTTCTAAAGCTTTTGACGCCACTGATTATAACATTTTACTTTTAAAATTACCTTCATATGGAATCCGTGGTATTGCCATAGATTGGTTATGTTCATACCTTAAACAACGATATTTGAGAGTATAACCTTACTGAAATGATGGAACATTATTTACACACCTTTCCATCTCTCTGCCAATTGCACGTGGAATCCCTCAGGGATCGATCTTTGGCCATATTATCTTCCTACTATACGTAAACGATATGCCCTCAACGATTCGAATCAGAAGAACAGCTCTCTTTGCGGATGATACGAACATTCTCTGCAAGAAATGTCCATTTAAATGGAATTATTTGAATGGAACGTCCATTTAAATAAATTGATTTTTTGACATTTAAATTAAATTTATTATGCTACTCTATCAGAAATCTTTCAAATTCAGTCAGCCTTCGTACTGCTTGTAGTGTATATTTTGCGAATGTTCATTTCTGGCTGGGATATGTCATAATATTCTGGGAAAATACATCTTATAGCTAGCTCCCAGACCTTTAGATTACAAACAATAATTGTACGAATAATAACCAAATCCCACCCACATAACTCTTGTAAGCCTCTCTTTATCGATGTATGAATTTTACCATTACCTTGTCTGTTGATTTACGAATCAGTTGTTTTTGTCAAAAATTTCTTGCTAAGGGAAGTGAATATATTTTCAGAAGACACCCAAAACGCCATGTCTATAACTATAACATTCGACGTAGTAATCATATTCATCAGGAGACAGTATCAACACCTCATTACAAACATTCACATACAAACATTCACATACGTTATTCTACAACACTTTGCCAGATGATATTAAACGATTAAATTCGATAGAAAAGTTTAAATTCAAATTAAAATCATTTCTGCTGCATAACTTTCTATACAATTAGAGACTATAATGAGCATCAAAAGGAAAGTAACATTAATTTTAAGAGTGATATATGATGTACCTAGCTGACCCGGCGACCTCTGTTCCGCCTTAACAGCCGGTCCCATCTTTTTCTCGCGTCGCACTCACTGTGAGAAACTGTACTATCCTTGTTGCACTGCGTACGTGCAAAAACGTGCGTTCTCTCACAGGAACGCTGTCGAACGGGATAAACAGTATCCCATGTCCGTCTCCTGGCTCTAAGCTTCCTACTCACCAAATCGGTACAGCCGTTCTTGAGTTATAAATGGTGTAACTAACACGATTATACATAGATATAACGGCGAACGAAAGGCGGCTATCATTATCGCCTTTTGTTATCAGTGCGGCGTTACAACAATGGGTTACAACAGGCAACAATGACCGCTAACATGCGAAATCGTGCGAAAACGTGCAAAAACGTGCGTTCTTACACAGGAACGCTGTCGAACGGGATAAACAGTATCCTATGTCCGTCTCCTGGCTCTAAGCTTCCTGCTCACCAATTTTCAGTCAAATCGGTACAGCCGTTCTTGAGTTATAAATAGTGTAACTAACACGACTTTCTTTTATATATATAGATTACTAGCTGACCCGGCGAACTCTGTTCCGCCTTAACAGCCGGTCCCATCTTTTTCTCGCGTCGCACTTACTGTGAGAAACTGTACTATCCTTGTTGCACTCGTGATAATAAAGCAATTGCAGATTTGTGTTTTTCTCTCAAACAAAGAAGAATTTAATATAAAACGCTCTGATATTAAATAGATAATTAAAAAATATATTACGTAGCAGAGCTTTTTTTTTAAATTGATTTTTGTTTAAGAGAGAAATACAAAGCTGTAATCATAGGGACCGGCTGTTAAAGGCAATAAATAAGCAGATTTTGGAATTTATTAAGTTAAATTGTTTATCAGAAAATACAAATAAAATTAAGTAGATTAATCATTCATTATTGTTCCTGTATTTTGGTGCATAGTTTGCACTCTTCAGTTAAGTACCTTCACGCCAAAACATGCGAAATCACGCGAAACCGTGCGTTCTCACACAGGAACGCTGTCGAACGGGATAAACAGTATCCTATGTCCGTCTCCTGGCTCTAAGCTTCCTGCTCACCAGTTTTCAGCCAAATCGGTACAGCCATTCTTGAGTTATAAATAGTGTAACTAACACGACTTTCTTTTATATATATATATACTAGCTGACCCGGCGAACTCTGTTCCGCCTTAACAGTCGGTCCCATCTTTTTTCGCGTCGCACTCACTGTGAGAAACTGTACTATCCTTGTTGCACTCGTGATAATAAAGCTATTGCAGATTTGTGTTTTTCTCTCAAACAAAGAAGAATTTCAAAAACACGCTCTGATATTAAATAGATAATAAAAAATCTATTACGTAGCAGAGCGTTTTTTTTTTTGAAATTGATTTTTGTTTAAGAGAGAAATACAAAGCTGTAATAATAGGGATCGGCTGTTAAAGGCAATAAATAAGCAGATTTTGGAATTTATTAAGTTAAATTGTTTATTAGAAAATGCAATAAAAAAATTAAGTAGATTAATCATTCATTACTGTTCCTGTATTTTGGTGCATAGGTGAAATATATATGGGTATAACGTAAGTATATAATAGGTGTAGTATATATAGATATAACGGCGAACGAAAAGCGGCTATCCTTATCGCCTTCTGTTATCAGTTCGGCGTTACAACAATGGGTTACAACAGGCAACAATGACCGCTAACATGCGAAATCACGCGAAAACGTGCGTTCTCACACAGGAACGCTGTCGAACGGGATAAACAGTATCCTATGTCCGTCTCCTGGCCCTAAGCTTCCTGCTCACCAACTTTCAGCCAAATCGGTACAGCCGTTCTTGAGTTATAAATAGTGTAACTAACACGACTTTTTTTTTCTTTTATATATACTAGCTGACCCGGCGAACTCTGTTCCACCTTAACAGTCGGTTTCATCTTTTTTTCGCGTCGCACTCACTGTGAGAAACTGTACTATCCTTGTTGCACTCCTTGTTGTTGTACTATCCTTGCGGTACTGCCGTTCTTGAGTTATAAATAGTGTAACTAACACGGCTTTCTTTTATATATATATATAGATAACGGCGAACGAAAGGCGGTTATCATTATCGCCTTCTGTTATCAGTGCGGCGTTACAACAATGGGTTACCACAGGCAACAATGACCGCTAACATGCGAAATCACGCGAAAACGTGCGTTCTCACACAGGAACGCTGTCGAATGGGATGAACAGTATTCTATGTCCGTCTCCTGGCCCTAAGCTTCCTGCTCACCAACTTTCAGCCAAATCGGTACAGCTGTTCTTGAGTTATAAATAGTGTAACTAACACGACTTTCTTTTATATATATATAGATAACGGCAAACGAAAGGCGGCTATCATTATCGCCTTCTGTTATCAGTGCGGCGTTACAACAATGGGTTACAACAGGCAGCAATGACCGCTAACATGCGAAATCACGCGAAAACGTGCGTTCTCACACAGGAACGCTGTCGAATGGGATGAACAGTATTCTATGTCCGTCTCCTGGCCCCAAGCTTCCTGCTCACCAACTTTCACCCAAATCGGTACAGCCGTTCTTGAGTTATAAATAGTGTAACTAACACGACTTTCTTTTATATATATAGATAACGGCGAACGAAAGGCGGCTATCATTGTCGCCTTCTGTTATCAGTGCGGCGTTACAACAATGGGTTACAACAGGCAACAATGGCCGCTAACATGCGAAATCACGCGAAAACGTGCAAAAACGTGCGTTCTCACACAGGAACGCTGTCGAACAGGATAAACAGTATCCTATGTCCGTCTCCTGGCTCTAAGCTTCCTGCTCACCAATTTTCAGCCAAATTGGTACAGCCGTTCTTGAGTTATAAATAGTGTAACTAACTCGACTTTCTTTTATATATATACTAGCTGACCCGGCGAACTCTGTTTCGCCTTAACAGCCGGTCCCATCTTTTTCTCGCGTCACACTCACTGTGAGAAACTGTACTATCCTTGTTGCACTCGTGATAATAAAGCAATTGCAGATTTGTGTTTTTCTTTTTAAACAATTTAACAAAACGCTCTGATATTAAATAGATAATTAAAAAATTTATTACGTTGCAGAGCGTTTTTTTGGAATTGATTTTTGTTTAAGAGAGAAATACAAAGCTGTAATTATAGGGACCGGCTGTTAAAGGCAATAAATAAGCAGATTTTGGAATTTATAAAGTTAAATTGTTTATTAGAAAATACAAATAAAAAATTAAGTAGATTAATCATTCATTATTGTTCCTGTATTTTGGTGCATAGGTTGCACTCTTCAGTTAAGTACCTTGTGATACACGACATTTTTTGTTTTATTATCAGGCGCAAAAACAAACAACACAGATGATCTTCCGAGCCGTGAACATGCCACATATAATTGACCATGGGAAAACATGGATATTCTAGGTTCAAACCACAAACTTTCAAGGATTGGCCTTGTGATTTGTTGATGTTCATGGCGAATGCAGGACGGGTCGGAAATTGAAGTTTTTAAATTGAAACGTCATATCGGTTGGGATCATCGGAATTCTCGGAATGAGAACTTCCTCACCTTCGAATTTTCCTTTGAGTATCGTCGCGTAAATTACATTGTTCATAAATTTTCTAACCACCAAACGCGTACCATTACACAGTTTTGGTTGGTTTATAATTCGAAGCATGATTACTACGGAGCCAACTTTCAGGCGTAAATTGTGCGGTGGTAAGCCAGGCACATCCAAGGAGTTTAAAAATTCAATTGGATAGTTGGTGGCTTCATCTTCATTCGTGACGCTGTCAATAGGCAACAATGACCGCTAACATGCGAAATCACGCGAAAACGTGCGAAAACGTGCGAAAACGTGCGAAAACGTGCAAAATCGTGCGTTCTCACACAGAAACGCTGTCGAACGGGATAAACAGTATCCTATGTCCGTCTCCTGGCTCTAAGCTTCCTGCTCACCAATTTTCAGCCAAATCGGTACAGCAGTTCTTGAGTTATAAATAGTGTAACTAACACGACTTTCTTTTATATATATAGATAGATATATATATATATATATATATATATATATATATATATATATATATATAGATATATATATAGATAATATCCTACTCTAAAAATGTAATTTATTATATTATTATTATTATTATTATTATTATTATTATTATTATTATTATTATTATTTGAAGGTGGCCGTAAAAGCTTTCTGCCGAAATAAACAAATACGACAAAACAACGCCTCAATTTCACTTCGAACTGCTCGTAGATATTTTAAAGCCGTATTTAAGGTTATGTGAGAATGCAGAGGCTCGGATTAAGTAGGGAGCGGCCGTTCCGGGTACCCCGTAGACACAGGGTCCCCGAAAAATCCATACAAATGCCAGAGGAATAAAAGAACCAAGGTAAAAAATACTAGGGGCATTCAATAATTAAAGAGATAAATTGGAATCTGGAATAATAAACGCTTATTTTTTCAAAACTGGACTTTTCCTACTTTTCAAAATAATCCCCACCAACATTTATGCACTTGTCCCAACGGGTTACCAGCTTATTTATAACGGCTACAAAGAACTCTTTATCTTAGTGTTCGAACCAATTTCCCATACATTTTTTGACATCTTCGTTATCCTGTAACTTCTTCCCACGTAATACCTCCTTCAGTGGACCAAACAAATGGAAATCAGATGGTGCGAATTCGGCGCTATAAGGGGGACGAGGCAGTACCACCCAACCTATTTTGTTGATGGTTTCACGGCTTTGTTGAGAAGTGTTATAACGTGCGTTGTTTTGCTTGAGCGTCGCACCTCTCCTCTGAGATTCACGACGTTTCTCTCTCGTGCCTGGCTTCACCTTGCTCAAAAGCATATATGAGTAGTACAAGTTGTTTATTACATCCAGTTTCAGATCATCACAAAAACGCACCTAAAGCACCCCCAAACACAGTCAACATGACTTTTCCTGCTGATGCAGCCAGAACGGTGTTTGTCATCACTGAGTCTCGGCCATTGTTGAACCGTTCCATCCGCTTGTAAAAATTATCGCGATTCTTACATTTTCACTATAGATTTAGTAATTCTAGAGTACATATTAGCTGGATTTTCACCTTCAGCAAGTACAAAACGAATTACAGAACGTTGTTCACCCAATGTGGAATTTTTCAGAAGACTCGCTATCGATCAATTTAATTTTGAGTTTATGAACACAGCAATCCTGATCCTCTAGGTCAGGTGCACAAGCGCCCCATCGGAGCCCCTTTTGGGGCGCTGGAAAGCCCGCGCCCCGCACCCCACGGCGCCTCACGAGAACCAGGAAAGTTGGCATAATTCCCGACGGCCGGGCTGTCCCTTCACTTTTCTGCTCTTTAGATTTTTCTTTCAGAAATAGTCAGTCGGGAGGTTGAACTGAGGGTGCAAACCGTGGCAGGTCCCGGACGAAATCGAGTAGTTGGGAATCGTCGCAACAGCACGGGTATTGTCCCTGTTCGCTTCCACTTATATCTGTGAGCAATTTTTCTCCCGCACGAACTTACAAAAAACCAAGTCCAGAGGCCGAATGATACTCTGACATCTGCTATCCAAAATGCGAGTGGCAGTGTCGCGAACACCCTCGCCAAATATTGATTCTATCATTTCTTTTAAAAAATATTAAACTTAATGTGATTTTTATTTAATAAAAACGATATAATTGTGTTTCTCGAAATACTTTGTTCTCTTTATTATTATCTCAAAATATGTTTCTATTCTCTTCCTTATATAAATAAAATTACCAGCATTGAAACATTTAGAAAAGTATGGTCAAGTGTATTACTACCAGAATTAAATTTATGAAGTGCGCATAATTATTAACAAAGATAGATCGTTAAACATTATGTTCTTGTTATTTAAATTACAAATAGTTTCAAAATCAGTTGCAACACTAAAGATTGATCATGAAATTTGTGGAAGTTGTTGAGCAATTAAATCTGAAATAATAGTATACAAAACGAAACCTTCCGACTCCAGAAACAACAGCTGTTATATCAAGTCCTTAGTTGTCAAATTCAACACGATTCAACGTATTTCCGTCTTCAGAGCCGCAGGGCTTTCCTCCCACTGAGGTCTCGGGCAGCGGTCACGTGCCCCAAAATTGAAAGTCCGTAGAAGCCGTTGGGGCGCGGCACCACCTTGTGCAAGCCTGCTCTAGGTGGTCAGGGCTCATCCTAGTGATGCCAAATGAATGTCCTAAAATTATCAAACTTGTCCTACCCAATGTTTTTCCTCCAGGCCAGTTTGTCTCTTTAATTATTGAATGACTTACGGTTAACGAAAGGAAGAGGAAAATGGTGGAAAGGGCGGTCACAAGCAGCTTATTCTCTCTCGTTCTCGTAAGCGAGAAATGCTGAATGAGACTGCGACGTACGAAAACCTCTTGCATCGGGAACGCTATCCAGAAGGAGGCATCTCGATTTTCTCTTAGAAACACTTGCTGCAACCAATTATGCTGATAGCAACGATTTCTACAATGGTCAACGTTTTTTCCTATATGCGTTATCATTCGGGGTCTGTCTCCTCAAATATCAGCAATCGAATCGTGTTATACTGGATTTGTCTGCCTTCGGTGAACTTATCAGCACGAGCCTGCGCGCAAGAGGTACATTCGACCTTTCGTCCGGCCGCGAAGCTTGGTGACGGGCTATGCTGCTGTAAAAATGCATCGACATTGTGGAAACAGCTATTGCCCTTAATACCTCTTATTCCTTGAAAAGGAAATCCCATCGAAAATGCACTCTCCCAATGTTGCGTTGGTAGTTCTCCCACCACGGTCCGTTTCCCGTTCTGTATCAGCGAGATTTGATTATTATCAGCGAGATTTGAGAGAGAGAGAGAGAGAGAGAGAGAGAGAGAGAGAAAGAGAGAGAGAGAGAGAGAGAGAGAGAACGCTGATCAGACGGCTCGATGGCCCACCTCTGAGAAATTCGCTATCAGCCCCTCCCCTCTCAGTTCCCCCTACTTAGAGTGGGTGGAGCAAGTAGCCGAGAAGCGATTGTTACGCATGCAATGTGAATCCGAAATGAAACGAGTTTTAAACTGACAGGAAGCTCCATCAAAGTTCTTGGAATAGGCAGACTAGGTGTTGAAACTTTACACATTGTCATCACGTCACAACCAATTAACAAAGACATCCAGCCTCAAGAATTAAACTAGTGGTGCTAAAACAGCGCGTACTCTCTCGCCAGTACTTTCACGCAAAATTGCGCGAACGGTACTAAAATTTTCGAAAAACTATTTCGAAAAGTTTCTATCTTTAATATTTTAGTTGTAGGAAGACGAAAAACTTTTGGGCTTTTGCAATTTTCGAAAAATCAGAGTTTTCAATGAACATGAGACCTGCACCATTCTCTTAAACGTTGTTCACACTATCCAACAACAAAATTTAATCAAAAACGATGAAGCCATTTCTTTGATAATTTTGAAAATGTCCCAGAGGCTAGATCAGAAATGTCTGCTAATTTTTAGAACAGATTCTCTATCTTCAATTTTGTAGTTTTCAAACATTTTTTCAATTTTCAAAACTACTCAACAGATTCAATTCAAGAAAAATCTCTATCTTGATAATATAGTTGTAGAAAGGCGCCAAAAAATATTGAACTTTTGTAATTGTCGAAAAATCAAGGATTTTAAAGAAAAGTAGACATGCGCCATTCCTTTAAGCGTTCTCTCCCTATCCGAGGGCAAAGCTTAATCATAAATTTCAAATCAAAATATCCGTTTCAATCTCAGAGGGCCTTGAATTCGTTTAAATTGATCAAGGAAATCAATTTTGGAAAAAAAAATCAGATAAACGGTTTTGGCGCTAGCTTTGACCACAGACGGACGAATGGGTGAACAGACGGACGGAGGACTCACAAAACATACGTTCTGACAACACGTGTTAGAAGAAGTAATTTACTATCTCTAGGAACAAAATTTGTCCACTTTTTTTTTGCCAGTGCCCGGCAATAAGTTTTTCTGTCGAATATTCGCCGTTTTTCGGCGCTTGATTTCAGTACTTTCTCTCCTTACAAAGTAAAGACGAAAAAGTAAAAAGGAGTATATTCCCCTAATTTCTACTTGAATTAAATTGAATCTATGAAAAAACACATCCTCATAAACGGCACTATTTTTTCTTTGAATTTCTGCCATGAATAGAGCATAAATATCTTTAAAAAATGGCACAGGAGCGGCGGCTGAATTCGACCTAGCTATATAGCTAGTGTCGAAAGTCCTGAATTTGTCAGGACACGAACGCTAGCACCTCACGATCAGAAACACTGCAGTGACATTAATTGATGCCCTACGCCACCTAAGTCGGTTATTTTTTTCATTTTTCAAAAATTACACAAATGTAAATTGTTTGATTATTCTCGAGGCGTTAATCCTTACATTACGGGCGTTTTTATACATTGTTGCATTCGTGAGAACAAGTGCTTCAAATAATATCTTATTTACCCTATAGTTCATGGTGTTGCTAAATGGTTACGGTTCTTTCTGGTGTCTCCTTTCTTTGTTTATTGTGTGCAAGTATTAACTTTGCACACTCACGTTGCTCATCAGTTATTGTAGATAGTAGATCCCACAGATGTCGCGACACCGAGAGCGGTGACTCAGTGCATCTACTGATGTTACTGCATTGCCTCTGACCGGGATGTCCTAGGTTCGAGTCCTGACGGCGGTAGGATTTTGTACACTAGCTTTTCAGCTATGGCTATATTTTCCCTTTTTCTAATAATCATAGCAAATAATATCGCTTTTTCACTTAATAATTTCTTAAAATATTCATCCTTAGAGAGCCCTGATGAGGGAACAATAAAGTTCCGAAACGTTGGCGAACTAAGAAACTTTTTTCATGAAATTACCAACAACCATGAACCATTCCTAGAATATACTTCCTCTATACTGCGTATGCAGTAGCGAGAAAATAAAAATTGTATGCATCAGTTTATAAAGCATTTTATTTTTATAAAAAGTTAATGAATAATTTCGTTCGCATTGTATGGCATTTGTGGTTGCATAACATGACGAGTTTTTTTGACACGAGATGCTACTGTACCTTTATCTGGAATTACTTCTTTCTTATTGGCTAAGAATGAAGTAAAAAAAATATTTCGGTAGGAAATTAATACGTAATTAAGGCACAATTGTAGAGATTTTTTTAACCTTTCCAAGTGGGGTTACTAGGTGTAAGTGAAATATCTTCTACTTTTGCACTTGTTTTTAATATTTCATAATGTAGTAATTTACATCACGGTACAAAATAAGTACATAATTATGGCATTATTACAATTTTAAATTTTTAGCAATCGCAGTGTCAGGTTTACGTGAAGTTGCCTACCCCTACTTTTTCACGACGTTTTTTCATTGTTTATTATGTAGTACAATTTTTTATTGCGGTATGAAATTAGTACTTACAGTAATTGGTAAAAATATTATAGAATATTTGATTTTGAATTTCAGAGAAGTGCGGGTACCAACTTGACAAATGTTCCTGGCATTGAATTCTAAGTACCGAAAGAGGACTGGATGTTCCTATAGAGAAGAATGAACTTTCAAATAATGGAGACGCTCGTGCTTAGCAAATGGCAACTAAGGAATGTAAAATATATTAAGAGCTTCCAGGAAATTCCAAAACATGGGGGCGTCAGCCCACCCTCTCTCTCCGTCTTTCCGGCTGTGACATTCTTCTTGTGGGTTTTTCCGAGCCTTCCATCCGCCAGTGAGTTAATCTCCGGCAAGCCTTGTCTATTTTCGCCAGGGTAGGTGTCACTAAAGCTTTGTAAATGACATCCGTCTCGAAAGGCCGGGTGTTAAGATTTACCTTTCAAATTCGAATTTGCAGTAATGCTACCTAATAATGAATTAAATGACTAAAAATTACTTCTAATTTGACGTTTGCTTTCAATTCGGCAATGTATTTTGGTATAATTAAATTTATTTACGGTCAGTAATGTTTAATTATTGGTCTACAGTGTTCAATAATTGCAACTTCAAATTGCCGTTAGAAGTCTTACAAAAACGTTGCCATTTCCAGATTTCTATAAAGTTCAGGCTTGCGATGCCGAATTGATTCGTTGCTTTTAAAAAAAAGTTTCGTTAATTCGAAACATTACTTTATCCACAATAATGAAACGGTGATACGGGGGTACTATGATTGGAAATCTAATTCTTCTACCGTATTATTTTCTCATGTACGTACCATAGAGAGAGTACGTATGTAAGCCATACGAATTAAAATGCGTAATGTGCAGAAAGTTACGTAATGGTGCGGTAAAAGAATGGAATTGTTTTTACAGGAAAACTGATGTAGTGGATACATGCAAAAGAAAAATTGGATAAATTCTGTTCCAATATGTGTAATATACTTCGCCTTACACGTTTTACAATGAGATTTCACGAACTGTGGGCCCTTGCTACCGTATTTAGTTAATGGGGATAATTGAAATGCATATAATGAAATAAGTGCCATATAGACGTACTTTTTAATATTTCAGAACTTGTCGGTCTTTATAATATCCAATAGTAAAATTTCGCATTTCCGGTATTTATAGAAAAGAAACAAATTTTTGGGGAACTCTTGAGCAACAAACAAGCGACCAACTCCTATGGTGCTATTGTTTATTTATGACTGTAATTTTATGGTTTTCTTGCGTTTGAGATGCTAAGTTGACACGACTTTCGCACCGGGTTTACGAAAAATTGCATTTCTGGTATTATATTGAAGAGCGACAAAATTTGTTTTTTGTAAAGTCTGGAGCGACAAAAAAGCGACAAATTCTTATGGTGTTATTTTTTATTTTTGTCTGTAATTTGTTGGTTTTCTTGCGTTTGCGATGCTAACTTGACACGACTTTCGCCACGTGTTTGCGAAAAAATTGCATTTCTGGTAATATTTGAAGAGCGACAAAATTTGTTTTTTGTAAAGTCTGGAGCGACAAAAAAGCGACAAATTCCTATGTTGTTATTTTTTGTTTCTGTCTGTAATTAGTTACCATTAGGTAAGTCAGTTTTGACAAATATTACAGATTCGTAAATAAATAGGCAATGGTAATGGCAAAGGTAATGGTAAGATTCCAAGCTCAATGAAAAGAGGCATGCAGTGATCACGTGGATGGCATTTTTTCATTATTCGGATAATTTTCTTTTGCAATCTAAATGTCTGGGCTCTAAAGGATGAGCTTCCCCAGAATATTCTGCCATATCTCAGGCAGGAATGTAGTACATTTGCAAAATACACGCAACGAGCTGCATGAAGACTGACAGCATTTGAAAGAATTCTGAATGAGTAACATAATGAGCTTAATTTAGTGTTTAATTCTGTTATATGTGCATTCCATTTGAGGTTTGACTGAATTGAGAGACCTAGAAATTTTGTTACCTTAACATCAGCTAATTGCATATTGTTCATTTTCAATGGAGCATACGATTGCCGATTTGAAACGCAACATTGCATTGAGACAGTTTTTCCTTCGTTAACTATTAATTTGTTATTACAGAACCAATTTGAAACTTCTGAAATTGTACTATTTATTGTTTCTTTTTTGCAAAGAACATTCGTGTCATCGGCAAACAAAACTGTTCTTCCATTTTTAACAGATTTTTAATAGATAATAATATCACAATGAAAAACAGAAAATGAGGATGTTATCCTCTCCTAGATGCAATAATAAATGCAATTCCTGCCTTCCCAATAAAAATAAAGTTCGT